>JADLZL010006765.1:0-56891 GCA_015844335.1 Chrysopogon serrulatus | reverse complement strand
TGGTTTACAATGTTGTGATAATCTTTAAAATTTTAATTACCGAACATATTTTTGTATGCAGGAATGCTAAATTCTGTACATACATAAATTGCTCTGTCCCTCACCTTGGGCCTGACACAACTGAGGCTAGAGGTGGAGCTGACAAAGCCACAGTTTCAGAAGCACCAACGATTGCTGGATTTGTCACGACAAAGTTATGATCTATGTCAGTTTCAGCAGTCATAGTGCCTTCCAAGACTTTTACGACCTCAGACATTTTAGGTCTCCGTTTGCAATCAATCTGCAAACACCACATTGCAAGCTCCATCATCTGTATTGCTTCTTGTTTGTGTGCCTGACTGTCACTACCACTGCACATATCAATCAAATCTACCAACTTGTCAGTCTTCAACTTCTCCTCAAGTAAAGTAATAAGATGAAAGCTCTGTTCAGATCTAGAATTGTCCAGGTTCTTTCTTCCGCTAATGATTTCCATGACCACTATACCAAAGCTATAGACATCAGCCTTTTCTGTGATGTGCGACGTCAACCATTCGGGAGCCAAATATCCAGGCGTGCCTCTCATTCTAGTAACCACTTGGCTCTTATCCCGGTCAATGAGCTTGCACAGTCCAAAATCAGAAAGTTTAGCGTCAAAGTTATCATCTAAGAGGATGTTCTGTGGTTTCACATCCAAGTGAGCAACTCTCTTCATGCACTCCTCGTGAAGATAAGAGAGGCCCTTAGCTATGTGAGCAATAATCTTGCATCGTGTTTGCCAGTCCAGGCAAGGAGTGTCATCGTCATTGCCGTGGCGGTGAAAGATCCATTGGTCCAAGGATCCTTTGGGCATGTACTCATAAACCAAGAGCCTATGCGATTTCTCTGCACAGAAACCAATTATCCTCACTAGATTGATATGGTGAATACTGCCAATGGTCTGAACCTCTGCTAAAAATTCCTTCTTTCCTTGACCGGCTCTATCCAACTGTTTCACTGCGATTGCTTCCTCACCAAAACGTCCTTTGAAAACGGACCCGAATCCTCCTTCCCCGAGTTTCTCTCTAAACTGATTAGTTGCTTCTTGTAGCTGCTGAAAGGTGAACCTTCTAGGCATGCCCGGTAGCCTCTCAAACTCTACTTCTTCCTCCTCTTCCTGCATCTTTTGGCGCCGCTGTAATCGTCGTCTACGCATCAAGATGAAGAGGATGAAGGATGTGACAAAAAAGAAACCACCTAGAGATCCACCTAGAACCAAACCAAATATGCGTCCTTGCTTGGATTTTGGGGAGGATGTGATGCTGCTTGTTCCATTTGCAATAGGTGGAGATAAAGATATAAGATCGAAGGGGGGACAAAAAATGATCTGGTAGTTTGTTCCTGACGGACAAGTATACATGATCGGACCTTGATCTAGGGAGTAGCTGTAGGCGTCAGGGCACGCCCGCACATAGAACACAGTGTTAGCGTTTACCGTGCTGCCGTTGCAGACTTCGCAGGCGCCACGGCAACCTCCTGGCACCTTGAGCTCCTGGGGGCACTGTGACGTGATGTCAGTTGAGCAGCGCGGCCCCTTGCTGCACCCCGAGGATCCATTGGACGGCACCGGCAGGAAGTCCATGGGCACATTGAAGCCATTGATGAGGTTCATGTCGAAGAAATCCGTGTTGTTGAAGCCACCCAGGGTGAACTCTGCGCGCGTTATGGGCGCCTGGCCATTGCTCGTGCATTCCAGCACGCCACCGCAGTCACCCGTCTGGCAGGACTTGTTGCCATGGCCGTCGAATGGACAACCGGTACGCGCCCACACACGGCCGCTTTCGGTGTTGCCCGGCACTTGGAGCACCCAAGATTTCCCTGGGTCGAGCTGCATGCCGCCGCCCACCGGTATGGCGGCCGGCCACACGGTGTAGGAGCATTGGTTGGTCATGTTGATGGTGGTGGTATGGATGCTGCTGACCTCGTCGACGATGAGGTCGAGGAAGAACAGCAGCAAGAGGAGGTTAGTCCAGGTGCTACTCCCCGCTTCCATTGGTGCCACTGTCAGTGTGACTGGCTGACTGCTATTTCTTCTGATCCGATATTTCAGAAGTATACTATAATAGAGTTGTTTCATGGCACACAGGCGTTTCCAACGGGTTAATGGTCCACCGTCCACGCCTAACATGGTTGGAACACATCTCTTCTACCATTTGCGTGTTGAACACGGCACAGCGGACCACTGACTAGTGGACTACTATACTGCCGTGCTGATTGGAACACAGCTCTTCTAGCATTTGATTGCAACAGTTTGGAAGAGATGTTTTTAGTTGCCTGTCGTGGTCAGTAGTTCCAAACTAGAAGAACTAGAAGCGCATGCCCACGTTGATGCGAGGATCACAAATAAATTTTAGTGGATAGTGTAGTATGATGTTAATAACTAAATGCATGTTAATGTGGTTTGCTGAAGTGGATAGCTTGAATGAATAGATAGGTCTCTACTCTCTAGTGGGAATTAGCTTTTTAAACGATATAGATATAGATAGATATTAGATATGTATAATTAGCAGACTTCCTACCGTTTTGGATTTTTTTCCTAAGCTGTTCCTTTTTTTCACAAAAGTGCATTGTAGCACGTATTTCATTAAGAGGGTACACAAAACATCCAAACAACTAGCCGAGCACGCGGAGGCAAAACCGTAATTTGCCCCAGACAAGCAGCCTAAACTGAAGAATAAAACACTGAAAATAAACGTAGGAAAGAAACAGAGCCGAGGCCTACAAGGCCAGCAAGCGCACGGATTACATCAGCATATATAGCAATCGACGACAGACAACGAGGTCAACATGCAGCCAAAGGGAAGCTTCCTGTAAGATGGCAAGGCAGAGATCATGGGCATCTATGGTTTCGTCTCTGAAGGTTCACGCGTTCCTTTCCTTCCAGAGCATCCAGCGGGTTAGCATCACAAGTGAGTCAAGGCCCTTCCTGCTGCTCCTAGGCACCAAGCGTCTAGCCCAGGACCACCAGCAGAAGATATCGATATCCGCCACAGCAAGTAGAGAGGGCAACCCGATTGTAGTCTGATTCCAGACTACGCGGCTGAAGACACAGCCAAGCAGGATGTGATCCAACGTCTCAGAGTCCTGGCAGAGCATGACACACGTGTCATCGTCCTGAGTCCATGCCGCATACGCCAGTTTGCCGTCCAACAACATCGGTGAAGGGACAACCAGAAGAAGAAGCATACACTTGGGGAGCACGCGTCTTCCAGATTAGCATTGCTCCGAAGGGCGCCGAGGATCCAATGAACATGGCGCCATATGCCGATGCCACAGAGTATTTGTGATCCGCGGACCAGGCCAGATGATGGAGTCTGGGACTCCAGGCATGATCAGGATGACATGCACATGCTCCCACGGGTCTAAGTACTGGAGAATGACCTGAACCGTCAAAGCCCTGGCGATGTCATTGAGCTAAGCATGGTTAAGTATGCCCGCCGCCACCGTGTGCATCCTGACCGGAGCGCGGCACCAGGGCGAGCACTACGGGGGCGATTTGTTGAACACATCAGCCCTGAATCCACGAATCATGCCAGAACTGCGTTGAATTTCCGTTTTGGATATTAGATGTGTATAATTAGCAGACTCCTACCGTTTTTTATTTTTTTTCCTGAGCTGTTCCTAAGATGCTCATGTACAATATTTGGACTTATGCCTTGTATTCAATCTTACATATATTGTGGTCAGGATTTACTCAGTTTTGTGGAGCCTGTGTTTCAAAGGGGCATCAATCTTATCCAATCCAACCCTCTGTGATTCGCTCACCGCAGCCAAGTATGATAACTTGATGGTTGGTTAACATTGAGAATGAGAATGTTGGCCGGTGAGACTTGCGATATATGACAGCTCGCTCTGTCTGCACACCAATGGCAGGTTGAAGTCAGCAGCACCTCGGCATGGAAAGATTGGATGTGATCACGGTGCATGTACGATCACAACTTGCTTACCTGTGTACATATGCCTAAAGGAGGAACACAGACGCGTAAATGACCTCACATCACAGATGTGCGTAAATATGCGTTGGTGAGGACTTCATATCATAGATGCAAATTTTCAGACATAATTTTTGCATGTGTCAGATGAAGATTTTTTACAACGACTCATATAGTAAATTAGTTTGTGAGTTAAGCGCAAACACTGTTATGGTTTTAATTGCTCCGTCATGTCTTTTGTGCCTGGATTAGATCTAAACATAAAAACTTGTTCCGAGTGCAGAGACCAGAAAGTCCATTCTTTGGGGTTCTGTTTAGTACCTGGTCCTAATTGATCGGCATGATGTCATTCATGAGTGAGGCATCTGTGAAGTTTGGTATAGCGTGATACCTTCTCAAGCTCAGTTTTACGTGTTAAATAAAGCTAGGACATTAACCTCACTGGTATCCCGAAGCATGCCTGGAGTCCGGCCGTGGTGGAGCAATTCCTCAACCCATACTGCTGGTTGCTGAGTGTTCATCCCGCTAATCTTCACGAGTGAACATGTCTTCCTTTCCGTTGAGCCGCTGGGGTTCATGCCCTGGGGATATCCCATCATCGGTCTAGATGCTCGAGATCACTGAGCCTCACAGGTGATGGAGGAATCGCCGCACATCAAGAGGATACTCTGCTACAGTATCAACATTTGAACGACGGTGCGGTTAAGTCCGTTCCAAGATGATGACTCTGGGCCGTCCTCCTCGCTGGACGAGCGAGCCTAATAATACAGTTTTTATAGTTGGCTTAATAAACACTTGCAGCTCATTTTTCAACCAACTTATATAATGGCTAGCTCTCTTATAGACCAGCTTTTCCTCTTACAAGTTTTTTGGTTAGCCCACCTCTCTTATTTCTTCTCTTTTTTTCTCTTCCTCATTAGCATACAGCTTACTTCTTAAAGCCTCTTATTATACTTACTCTAAATCGCCACCTAGTTTCCATTGCAGATTGTCGCCGACGGGCAGACCAGCTACAACAGTGATGTGGTGTTCATCCCATGAAATCTCGCTTGGGGCCTCGTGCCCCTAACTCGAGCCACGTGTCTTAAATGACCAGGGCTTTCAACTTGATGGGTGCCTTGGATTGTGTCCCCTTTGAAGTCATGAGATACACGGGAGATCCTCCCTTCACCGCTTCCTCATCCCCTTTGTCTTAGACAACTATCTTCAATGCAGGCATGGGGACTTATGAGGGTTGTGCTAGATCCTCCTACGCGTGCCCCCTCCTCTCATGCTCCATCTTCCGCCTCTCTCGTCGGAACCGCCCCTGTGGAGCTGTGCCTGTGTGCTTCAATCTTCTCGTCATAGTGGTCTATCCAACGACTTTGCTTGGTGTTGTTGCAGTCGTTTTAGCAGATGCTTTGCTCCTACAGCTATTGTTTAAGGGATACTTTATTGTCGATGTTGCTTGGGTGGTTGCTTTGCTGTCGTCGCTTCCGTCAAACGGCCCCACCCCCTTAACAGATGCTTTGCTGCTGAGTGTGGGTTGGATCGTGTTCTCCGGCGAATAATTTGCCGTTGTGTACTTTTATAGTGGATACTTTGTGGCTACCGTGATGCTTTCAAATGTTTGGTTGCACAAAAACTCATGATGTTACGCGGGGCTGGTTTTGCAATAAAATGACAACTGTGTCATACATATCCTTAAGATTTTTTTTTTTGAAAATGACATATACCCTATAAAGAAATAGAAATAAATGGAAAAAGCAAAATGATTTCTTGTTGTCTAGGATTGTTTTTTTTAATTTGCTGACCTACATTAAACTTTTTAAAAACTCATGGAGAACGGCAGCGGCGGCCTGCTCAATGGTGTCAATGGCTCATACCAGTGCCCGAAGTGCAGTCATGACAACTGTGCTTGGCAGGCCCACTGGTCAGCCAATTGTATAGTAGTTTGCACTGCCTATGCCAAGAAGACGACGACGACGACGACTTCAGGTCGTCCGACCCGTCGTGTGAACAGGAAAGACAGCCCATGTGTCATCGTGCTGACAGTAGGGCCTCCAAGGCACATGACACAATGGCAGTCTTTTCTTTATCCGTACTCTTTTCGTAATATCTTTGTCGTGCTCTTGAATGCTGTACCAGCAAATGACTGTAGTAGCTGATACTCTCTCTCCTTAAAATATCGGAAAAAGTCTAAAAAAAAAAAAAAACTCAACTTGGTGCACTTTATATCCTAAACTACGAAACCGGGTATTGTACACCCTAAACTTTCGAAACTGGTGCAAATAATACCCTGGGGGGTTTTTTGGAGGATGGTTTTGCTACAGTAACATAGTTTTATCTTTTTATTTCTTATTTATTTCAGCTGAATCTTTAAAAAATCATAGTAAATCACAGAAAAATCATAAAATAAAAAATCTAATTTTGTTGGACTCCATATCAGTAGATCTACACAGTGAACATATAATATAGTATATTTTAGTACAAAGTTTTTGCTATAATTTTAGACCTATATTTTTTAATTAAATGGAACAATTCATAACCATAATTTCTATGGCCAAATTATGGTAAAATTTTTATGGTGAGCTTATTATGATACGCTTGAACTGTAGTAAAAATTTTATAATTATTATGGGGTTTTTAGACTTTTTCCTTATAATATCTATCTGTTTTTTTAGTTTTTTTCACAAATTTAACTTATTTTATAGAAAAAAATATATGCAACATTTATATCTTTAAATAAATTTATGAAAAAAAACTAGATTTAAAGATCTTTTCAATGATACTAATTATCTATCATAAATATTAATATTTTTAATATATATTTAGTAAAAATTGTTTCTGAAAAGCGGAAGCAACAAATATTTTAAGACGAAGAAAGTAGCAAAAAAATTCCTTGTCATAGATTAAGTATTTGGATGGAGTGACTAAAGTTTAATAGATGACACATCGTAATGTTGGAAGGATGTTAGAGGGGGTATTCGGATACCAATAAAAAAACTAACTACAGGTTCCATTAGTACTCCGCGAGACAAGTTAATAAGCATAATTAATTCATCATTAGTACATATTTATTGTAGCACAACTTTATCAAATTATAGGCTAATTAGGCTTAAAAAATTTATCTCATAAAATATTCGCAATCAGTGCAATTAATTATTTTTTACACTATACTGCATACGTATGTCCAAACATTTGATGAGGTAAACTAAAGTCTAGTAGGAAGAACTAAACACCCCAAGCCCCGTTGAGTTCCCTAGGCATTTTAACAATCTGAACTAAAAAGTGTAATATGGTTTATTGGATCCTGTATTTATGTGTTAAAACTCACTGCAATCTAGCCTATTTAGATAGGATTTAGGATTCTGAGATTTTTTTATATAGGATATTTAAAAGCTTTTGGGATCCAAACGGACCTAAAGTTAGGAAGCATATTTTGTTTTGATTACTCTTTTGTGTGAAGAATTTAATTATGGTTATAATATATATATATATATATATATATATATATATATATATATATATATATATATATATATATATATATATATATATATATGGACGGATATTTTCGGATATATGCGTGTTTGTCCTCGAAGGGTCAAAACCCTACGCGAATAGTCCATAATCTGAAAATTTACCCCTCAAAGAAGTTTGTAAGTATTCATGTAATTTATGTGTCTGCCAAATTCTGTATATCACTCATGCAAATATTTTATTTGAAGTAATCAGGTCTTACCTCAGAACACTGGTACGGATCCATATTTGTTAGACAAATATAAGGTCCAAACAAAATTTAAGGGCTAAATTGACATACCTTCTGAGTTGGGGGATCGAAACGAGAACGAGATACTCCATAGGTTCTGAGGACCAGCCATAATGGCACCCGTGATGGTACGACGAACTGGAGCACACTCACTTCTTTCCTCGCACACCAGCTCGCCAGAGTTCTGAATGCCCACTAGTCACTGCTCGGTACTCTCCGGCCTCGGCGTCTCGCCGGTCGCTGGTTTGATCTGAGCACGGGATCGCCTCTCCGGAGTCCGGACTCCAAGAGCTCGCCGGCGCTGGTTGCCTTGGCGTCCACCGCGCTCTGCTTCGCATACCTCCATCTCCATATGCTTTGATGGTATGTGATCTGCTCTCTTCGGACTTTTCGCCTGCCCCCAACCCCATTTTATTTCACCCTCCACAACTGCGTTATCATCCGCCGGAAGAACATGAACACCCTTACACCCACATTCTGCTTGTAAATCGAGCAATCGCAGTCCAACTTTAATTTCTTTCCCTATTTCTTACCTTCCATTAACCCTCGGAGCAGGACAGCGCTGTTTTCTCGCCACCAGATGTAGTTCCTCCGGCCCGTGTCCAAGGAAGCTGGCCGTGACCAGAAACAAAGGCCCGATCTGCAACGCCGCTTGTTCTGTTCGCCTATTCAGGTAATCCTCAGTAAGATCTCATCATTCGAAGTCTGAAACATTATTGTTGATTTGGCCGTTCACACTAAATAGCTTAATTTAAAGGTGGAGTTGATTCCTGAACTCTGATATGGTCTTTTGGCTGCAGCTATGCAACTACACTTGTATCTCCTAATAACTCGAAGTCCTCTAGCATAGCAAGCGCACACAACCACCATGGCGGAGGCTGTTGTTGGAGTGCTGATTGGCAAGCTTGGTGCAGCCTTGGCTAAAGAAGCAACAGCCTATGGTGCATCCCTGCTATGCAAGGAAGCTTCTGCCCTGCCCTCAAGGGTCTCTTTAGCGAGATCCGCAAAGCTGAGCAGGAGCTGGAGAACATGAAAGCCTTCCTAAGTGAGTCTGAGAAGTTCAAGGATGTCGACAAGATCACTGGAATCTTCATTGACAAGATCCGGGAACTATCATTCCAGATTGAGGATGTTGTTGATGAGTTCATGTACAAGCTTGAGGACGATAAACATGAAGGATTTGCAGCGAAGATGAAGAAGAGAATCAGGCATCTCAAGGTTTGGCACCATCTAGCTCACAAGCTCCGGGATATCAATACTGAGCTTAAAGACGCTGCAGAAAGGAGGGCCCGTTATGTGATCCCAGGAACGCAGGGACAAGCTAGGAGGGGTGACCATCATGTCGGATCCAACAATCAAAACTTCTGTTTTGCAAGGGAAGATGATGTAGTGGGTATTGAACATAATGCAACCAAGCTCAAACAATGGCTAATAGGTGATATGAAAGAAAAGAACTGCAAAACAGCTGCAGTGTGGGGAATGGGTGGTGTAGGTAAAACTACTTTGGTTGACCATGTTTACAAGTTTGTGAAACCGGATTTTGATGTTGCAGCCTGGGTAACTGTGTCACAGAGTTACCAAGTTGATGACCTGCTAAAGAGGATTGCAGGAGAGTTTGGCATCATAACTGATGCTACTAATATGGAAACTAGAGACTTAGTTGAGATCATCCGGAAACATCTTGAAGGTAAAAGGTGTATCTTGGTTCTTGATGATGTTTGGGAAAAGGATGTATGCATTCATAAAATCATGGAAGTCTTTCCAACTAATTGTACCAGCCAGTTTGTTCTCACATCAAGAAATTTGGAAGTTGCATCATTGGCACCTAGTAATTGCAGAATTCAGCTAGAACCTCTAGGAGATAAGCACTCTTGGGAGTTATTTTGCAAAGGAGCTTTCCGGAATAGTGATGACAAAAGGTGCCCGTTAGAGTTACAGGATTTGGCTTTAAAGTTCTTACAGAAGTGTAAAGGCTTGCCTATTGCCATTGCATGCATAGGCCGTCTATTGTTTTTCAAACAACCAACACACTCTCAATGGTATGACGTGTACAAGGAGTTAGAATTGCAGCCAACTAATAATGTGCTCCAAGGTGTCGATAGTATTTTAAAACTCAGCTTGGAGGACCTTCCATATGAACTAAAGAATTGCTTTTTACATTGTGCAATATTTCCAGAGGATTATGTCCTGAGGAGGCAAAAATTGATTAGGCACTGGATGACCTCTGGATTCATCAAGGAAAAAGATAGCAAAACATTAGAACAAGTGGCAGAGGACTACTGGAATGATCTAGTAAACCGAAGTCTACTACAAGTTGTGATGAAAAATGAGTTTGGAGAGGTGAAACATTGCCGAATGCATGATATTATCCGCCATCTTGCCATTGAAAAAGCTATGAAAGAATGCTTTGGTAGAGTTTATGAGGGCCATGGGACATTTTCAGTAAATGGGAACACGTAGACTGTCAATACATAGCACCAACATTTCCCCACTTAATCAATCTGCGGCTACACATCTTCGTGCAATATATGCTTTTCTGAATCCAATTGATATTGATTTGCTGCGGCTTATCCTTGCATATTCAGTAATGCTGTCCACATTGGATCTGCAAGGCACTGGAATCAAGATGGTGCCTAATGAGGTCTTTAACTTGCTTAATCTTCGTTTCTTGGGTCTTCAGAATACTAAAATTGAGAGTTTACAAGAGGCTGTTGGAAGATTGCAAAATTTGGAGGTACTGGATATGCTCGGCACTAGTTTGTTATCTCTACCTAATGGTGTAGCCAAACTAATCAAACTTAGGTACCTATATGCATCTGTAAGGGTCGATGAAGGATGCTTCGGCCGTTATGCTGGAGTGAAGTTGCCTAGGGGCATAATGAATTTGACAGGACTTCATGTCCTGGCAAATGTTAAAGCTAGCTCAGAGACTCTGTGCGAAGTTGCTGCTTTGAAGGAGTTACGAAAATTTGGAGTTCAAGATGTAACAAGTGAGCAGTGGTCAAGCTTGCGTAGTGCTCTCATGAGCATGTGCAATCTTGTCAAATTGGTTATTAATATGTCAAACGAAAATGAAGTGTTGCCAGTGGAAGAACTCTGTTTACCAGAAACTCTTTCTAAACTAACATTGAATGGGCAGCTAGAGAAGAAACGGATGCCTCAAGTTCTCTCATCCTGGTCACACCTTAACAACCTTACTAACCTGTCTCTGGCATTCTCCAAACTTGATGATAACTCATTTCCTAACCTCATGGTGTTGCGTAATTTATGCTCACTCGATCTTTTTAAGGCTTACGATGGAAAGACATTATTCTTCTCTGCACAGTCATTTCCTAGACTGAGAAGACTACAGATACTGGGTGCTCCTCAGCTCAGCCAAGTAGAAATAGAAAAAGATGCACTGGGAAGCATCGTTGAGCTATGGTTTGCAGAGTGCCCAGAATTGAAGCAGCTCCCTCGTGGCATTGAGTACCTTAGGAAGCTTGATCAATTATATTTGGCACATGTTGCTGATGAACTTATAAAGATCCTTCGGCAGGAAGCAAATGAATGCAAGGAAGAGCTGATGAAGATTAGCCACATTAGAAAGGTTTATTTTAAGGCAACAGGGAAAACTACTGGCAAATAATTGTAACTAGAGAAGGGAATGCATTCGCAGGCTGAAGGCTTGGATCCTAGCTATTATTTCAGGAGTTCACGTACAAGGTATGGTTTTTACACTGCTTGTTTATTGGACTGTCCGTGGCTCTTAAAATGCCTCGTTGGCTTCATTTCCTCAGGTTGCTGCTGGCTTTGTTGGTCTACTTTGGACTCTTGGTGATTCATGAGTTCAGGGGTTAGTGAACATGTATTAATTAAGCTAGCGACCGAGGAAGCTCAGGACATCCGCCCATCAGCAAGGAAGTGCTTGTGAGTTCTGATTGGGCAAACACTGTTGGTGATTTTTTTTTTTGCGAGTACTGTTGGTGATTTTAATTGCTCCGTC
Organism: Chrysopogon serrulatus; assembly: GCA_015844335.1. Classification (NCBI taxonomy): domain Eukaryota; kingdom Viridiplantae; phylum Streptophyta; class Magnoliopsida; order Poales; family Poaceae; genus Chrysopogon; species Chrysopogon serrulatus. The sequence goes on along the minus strand of JADLZL010006765.1, from coordinate 45,205 downwards.
TTGTTTGTGCCTGGTTTAGATGAGTAGATTTAAAAACAAAATGTGTCATGTGTGCCCTGTGCAGAGACCAAAGGCTGCTCGATTTGTGTTTTCTTAATCTCTGGTCTGGAATTGATTGGCTTGATGTCCTTTACGAGTGAGGCATCTCCGAGGTCTGTAATAAGCTCGTCAGAGTCTTCAATTCCTTGCAGAACATATTTTTATTTGGTGATGATTTCTGATGTGTAATATTATTGATTTAATCTGATGGGCCATTTGAATCCTTGGAATTGAATTTATTTTAATAATTATAATTTCAAAATATGTTAATTAAGTTAATATAGTTAAATATAAAATATATTTGTATATTATTATTGTGGGCTATATAAGAAATACTTATGTATTGTATTTCTATCGTAGTTCAATAGTGCATTATAAGTTACAAAGTAGAAATATAGCATGTTGATCTATAGAATCAATTTTTGTTTCGTATCTTCTGAATTTGAGATAGACTTATATATAGACTTTGAAAAATTATAAAATGTCAAATTCTAAGCAAAAAGTGTAGTCTATTAGGTAGATTCTAATTCCCTAAAATAAAAGATCCAAAGTGTCTTTAAAGTTAAAATAGGCTTTTTACTTGCCCCTTATTTCTCAAGGCCAAGGGTCATGAGTCACCCGATTTCCCACATTGTGCTCGTATATTCATTCCTTGCTAAGATCAACAACCAATCAAGTTTATCGGCCATGTAGAAATCAATCGGTCGGTTGTGGAGGCACAGCCACAGCCAAAGCTACTGACCCGTAGCAGGAGGATTGTCGCCTAGGCGTTTTCACGCGTCCCAGCTTCTAAGTGGGGAGAGGTGTTGGTGATGAAGTGGATGGGGATGCTCAATGGACACTCGATCACGACAGCTAAGAGCGCTTATAACAATATCTTCCTCAATAAACTCAACCCTTCGCATGCTGAGGCGATGTAGCAGCTCTTCCCTGAGTCACAGGAGAGTGGCTGAGGCGGCGCGTAAGCAAACGTGTCTGACCGTCGATGTTGGCCAGGTAGTATAATTAGCGAGTAATAGACATTGATCTCTATCTGTTAGGGAGAACAGAGCCGATTGTATAAGAATTTTCCCCTAGTGTGCCATCTTCATGGCGCATCATTATAACTTTCAGAACTTCTCGCCTTAATAAAAAAAATGCACAAATCTTTTGCATATTCGAGAAAAAATGTAGAAAATCAATCAAAATGATGACTGAACCATAAATAATCATGCAAGCAAAGAGAGGGATTAAGAAACCGACATAAGAAAATGAGATATATTTATGAAAGAAAAAGGAAAAGTTCAATCAACTAAAAGAATTAATCATAGGAAAAATCTACTTTAAAACCATACGTTGCAACATGAAACGGTGCATATTCTTCCTTCAAATTTCTCACTTGATCCCCCACCTCAAATAGTCAAGTCCCAGTCATGTGGGGACAACTAGCAAGTTATAGAGCATGTCCCACGTGTAAGGCTATCCGCACTTATTATCCTCTATTTTCATCCTCTATTCATCTTAGTCATCAAGATTTTTTTCTCTATATACATTTCTTTCGCACCCATCATACTCTATATCTCATACTCTTACCAACTACTAACAATGGCTCCACTTGTCATCTTCTATAAATTTTATCTAAATATATCCATGTGTGATCTTGTTTTGAAGAATTTATTGAAATGAATTTAATGGTGTAATCGAAATTTAATTTGGTTTATTGGTTTGTGAGTTAAAACATTTTTTAGTTAGTTGTAAAAGGTGGGCCCACACTACATCTCTCACCTCTCTCCTCTTCCTCTCCCGCGTAGTGGATACCGGATGGCCTATACGCACTACTACACGATGGGGCTTTAGCCCCGGTGCTCAAGGACCTTTAGTCCCGGTTCTGGAACCGGGACTAAAGGTCGTTTATTCTGCAAAAAAAAGATGCGGTGGTAGGATTCGAACTCATACCATCCACTTTAGTCCTAGATTGCACGCACTGACCATCTCAACCCCACCGCGCATGTGGCATGCAAGAGATACACTTTCCTTTTAAATTCGCTCTGGAAGCACCTTTAGTCCGGGTTCGTGTCCCAAACCGGGACTAAAGGTTCCACCTTTAGTTCCGGTTGGTATTTACCAACCGGGACTAAAGGTTAAGGACCTTTAGTCCGTGTTGGTAACACGAACCGGGACTAATAGAGATCATTTAGTCCGGGTTGGTAATACCAACCGGGACTAAATCATTTTTAGTCCCGAACGCAAAATTTATCGGGTATAAAGCTCATTTGCCGCATCGACGAAAGGCCCTTTTTGTAGTAGTGACGCCGCTACATTTGGCAGACAGCAGTGCATACCGCACTACATGCTGGACCCTACTACGGTGCTTTTCATGTGGCAAAAGCTCCTAGCGGATGGCTTACCCTATGCACTACTTTTTTGGGGACAGATCAGCATCAACATACAAGATCGACATGGACATATACTATCTAAATACACTAGCACAAGGTCAGACACGAAAATACTGGATAAATGTCATCGAGGTTGAACAAACGTGATCCAAAAATCAGCGATGGCAACTAGAAGCTACACGTACCTCAGTAGATTGTCGCCCCGGTGCCTTCCAAGATGAACCTAGCTCGTCGTCCATCTAGACGTCTCCTACCCAGCGTGCCCTTGCCCTCGCGGCTCGCCCTTTCTTGTGACGTGAAGGAACGGCGCCATGGCTGGGATTGGGTGGCGGCGGGGAGGTAGAGGGACTGGCGGTGGGGAGGTGGAGGCACCCGGCGGCATGAGGTGGAGGCGGCGACGGGGAAGGCAAGGACCGGCAATGTGAAGGAACGGTGCCGTGGCTGGGATTGGGTGGCGGCGGGGAGGTGGAGGGACCAGCGGCGTGAGCAATTTTCCCGAAGTGGAGGCGGCAGAGGGGAGGGCGAGGACCGGCAGTGTGAAGGAGAAACCCTCGCCTCGCCCCTCGCGGCCTCGTCCAAGCGTCCCCAACGCTCGACGAGATGTGCCCGATAGATATCGGATTTTTATTCGGACCTCAAGAGATGACAATTTTGTTACACCGGTGTTAGGCCATTCCAAATGTAAAATAAGTAGGCTTACCAGCCACCTAAACACTAAACTTTAGTTTAGCTGAAAAAAATTAGAACCTGTAATTTACAGGTATTTTAGCCCAATTACCAGCCATCCAAACAGGGCATAAGTAATCTCCTCCTCCATCCTTCCCCAACCTTTCGCTCTTCTTCTTATCCCAACTGGCCGACTCCCATGGCCGCCTCCGCCGGCGGCTCTCTCTCCACCGCCACCGCCTCCCTCGTTCCCATTCCCACCCCAACCCCGACTCCTCGCCTCCTCCGCACAAGCCCACAACACGAGCTAGCCCCACCCCCAGACCAAAACAGCCGCCTCCTCGCCCCCGCCCCCGCCCCTGCGTCCAAGTCGGCCGGGTCATGGAGGGACCCGTGCAGTCTCAACACCTAGGTGGTGCGGGACTACCGCCGCCTCGTCGATTCTATTGGCACACTCAAGCCGGTGCTCCAGAGGCTCTCCGACGAACAGGTGGGGCGCGGCGCTTCCTCACCAGCAGGTGGTTTATGGATACAGCTTTTGCTAATTGTTTTGCGTTGCTCGGCTTGGCTGATGTGGACTAGGTGCTCGTTTGTGTGTACTTGAAGGTGAAGAAGACAGAGTTACATTCCTCTATGTCATTGTTCACTCGCCCCAGAGGTGTTTGCCGTGGTGCTGCTACACCAAGCGGCGAGGAGGACGCTTCGGATGCGACATTTCGTGGTTGAGGCCTCTGTCCCAGGTCTATAATCCAAGTCGCAGAGCCTTTAATTCTTTTGGTTTTTGTTTCATTGGAAAACGTGCTGTATCTTTGGTTTCTCTGAACCTGGTATATGGTGTCACAGAGGCTGAGTAGTTGGTGGTCTGATTCTGATCCTAATCCACAAGTCCTTCAGTTTCGTCTGATAAATGAAGCAAATTGGTCCTTTTTTGCCTAACTGAGCTACCTTGTTGGGATGGTAAGTGGTAACACATTATTGGTAAGTAGATCTATAAACATAGTATGCTCTGTGTTCTGGGAACAGAGCAAGTTTTGGTGGGTTGCTGCTGTTCTCTTAGCAGAGCATGTTTTGGCATGGAGATGGTACTAGCCATTGGATGTGTCCATGCAGTTGGCATGCTGCGAGGGGCAGGCTGAGGCAGTTCTTACATGGGCTGTTAGCCTGACGTGACGCTAACAATATGGGCTTGATTAGTTTGTCAACTACTGCACCGATTTAGATTCTAATAATTGTCTGTAAACAGCCTGTTTGTTATAATGTACATAGCCCACTTGTTACTATGTGATGAACAAACAATGCACATCTCTCCATCGCTCCTTTCCCCAGCTACAGTTGCAGAGGGCGAAAAGGAGGCGACGCCGTTTTCCGGCGGCGATTCCGGCGGCGCCTCTCCTCTCCGGCGACCGGATTGGCGCTGGAAAGGGAGGATGGCCGGGGAATCGCCGTGCGGATGTTTATAGATTAGGATCGAGTCGTCCTAGGTCTAGGTTCTGCTCGCTATCGGTAGATGGTGGAGCTAGGGTTCCGGGCGTCGTCGGCACGGCGAAGATGGTGGCGGCGTCGTGGAATAAATCCTCTAGGCCTCTTCTTCGCCCCGTTGGTGGTCTGCTCCGGTATCAACGGCGAGGTCGGGGAGGCTCCTACAGGAGCTCAGGGCCGGTAAGTCTTCGTCTCTGGCTGTTGGAGACGCTTCTGGCCATTTTTGTCAAGGGGGCAGAGCTAGTTGTGGATTTGCTGGATGCGCGGCGGCTGGATCTGGCTCGGCTCTCCCTCGGCGGCGGCGGTCGTCGACGGCGAGCTTGGATCCAGAAGTTGGAGGAGTTGGGGCGCTGCCCCGGTCGATGGGCGACCGCCGTTGGCTTCATCAACTTCGACTCCGTTCAAAGCCACTGTGCGAAGGGACTTCTCCAATTCACGGGGCTCGACTTCTTCTCCGACGGTGATGGCCGGCGGCGAGGAGATCGACTTCTGGAGGTTCGAGAAGGATCCAGGGTCTTCGTTGTATTTTTTCTCTTGCTTTGGTTCCTTTCTGAAGTTTGGCTGGTACAACTACCTCTGTATCCTCTACGTACGTCTCTGTATTTGTACGCTCCCATGTATGTTTTCCTTATCTAAGAAATACAGATACGTATTATCAAAAAAAAAAAAAAAAAAACCATAACAATGCACCAAGCTAGCATGAACTGACCACAAGGCACACCAAGGACAAATGATCCATTGGAAAAAACAATGATCTCATTGCCTACTAAGAAATGTAATGCGGAAGGGTACAAGAACAATCACTAGTAAAATAAAGGCTTGTATCCTGTCACCTGCCCCTTAAATAAATCCTAGCATTAGTTTCTCCTTCATCTCATTCATTTCTCTGCTGCTGCACATCTCTTGTTGGTCCCTGTTCAAGGGCTTCATGCAGCATCTTCTCAAACAACACAACCCCTTCACTCCACAGAGTGAGGTTCAAATTGGATTCAGTAACAGCAAATCCATCTGCAACACATGCTTGTTTTCTAGCTTTTACAATTTATTTGTTCATGTATGAAATTTCACCAGTTCACAGTTTGTTCAGTTTTGGTTCCAAGGTTCAGATTGTTGACCAGCAAACAAGCTCAACAAATTGGATTAAATTCGATGTTGAAGGAGCGCATCTATTGCACTGATCGGTGTTCAACCTGTAAGAGATTTTTCCTCATCTCCATTCCACTAAGCTGCAGGAAGATTCAGCTGGCGGTCTGGCCCTGCAGAGTCGTTGCTTGCCAGATATGCAACTCCTCCCACTCTGTCAAGGCTTCAATGTTGACTGTGGATGCAGCAAGCACTGATCTGCAACCATTCATGCTTTCTTTCTGGCTTCCTCGTATTCAGGTATAAAGCAATGTCAAATTTCATCACTTCAAAGTTTGTTCAGTACCCATTTGTGTCTCTAGATCCTTAAGCTGAAAACAAGTTCTGAAAGTTGACTCGATTTGTGAAATTCACACGTGGATAGCTTGAAGTTGTTTTTCTACGTGTCTCCTCTGTTCAACAAGTTAAAGAACAACCACTCTATTAGTCGCTAGTCCCTGGTCTGCCGGGCATACCTCCTCTGACTCGTTGAAGCATAGTATCACTTAAACAAAAATTGGTCTGCAACACGTACTTGTTTGCATCTTATATTCTGGTAACCCACGTCCTAATTTCACCAGTTTAAAATAAAGATTAGTGTCTTTGCTTTGGAAGCTCAGATTGTCCAGTAGAAATAAAGCTAGCTCTAAAATTTGAACTGATTTTTCAAATTTGGGTATGGCAACCACGTGCTGACAACCCCCATGGTCGAGGCTGTTGTGAGAGTGCTGATCGCCAAGCTCGGTGTGGCCTTGGCAAACCACACAACAAGTGGGCATACCTCTTCTGACTCCTTGAAGCATACTATCACTTAAACAAGAATCGTTCAGCAACGCGTACTTGTTTGCATCTTCTATTCAGGTAACCCAGCAGGCCACCACCTAATTTCACCAGTTCAAAATAAAGTTTGGAATCTGTCTTTGGTAGTTCAGATTGTTCAGTAGAAATAAAGCTAGCTGTGAAAATTGAACTGATTTGTGAAATTTGTGTATGGCAGTTGACACCTGTGACTCTGAGCATTCAAGCAAGTGTGCACAACCACCATGGTGGAGGCAGTTGTTGGGATGCTCATCGGCAAACTTGGTGTGGCCTTGGCGAACCAGGCAGCAACCTATGGTGCATTCCTGCTTTGCAAGGAAGCTTCTGCTCTCAATGGTCTCTTTGTTGAGATCCGCAAAGCCAAGGAGGAACTGGAGAGCATGAAAGCCTATTTGTGTGCGTCAGAGAAGTTCAAGGATACCGATACCACTGGCATCTTCAACAACAAGATCCGGGAACTATCTTTCCAGATCGAGGATGTTGTTGATGAGTTCGTGTACAAGCTTGAGGACAACAAGCATGGAGGATTTGCAGCCAAGATGACAAAGAGGATTAAGCATGTCAAGGTTTGGCACCGTCTAGCTTACAAGCTCTGTGATATCAATGCTGAGCTTGAAGAAGCTGCAAAAAGAAGGGCCTGTTATGTCTTTCCCAGGAATGCAGGGCCACGCTGGGAGCAGTTACCATCATATCAGATCCACCAATCAAAATTTGTGTTTTTGCAAGGGAAGAGGATGTAGTGGGTATTGAAGATAATGCAACCACGCTCAAGCAGTGGCTAGTAGGTGATCTGAAAGAAAAGAACTACTAAATAGCCACAGTGTGGGGAATGGGTGGTGTGGGTAAAACTACTTTGGTTGACCATGTCTACAAGATTGTGAAACTGGATTTTGATGCCGCAGCATGGGTAACTGTATCAAAGAGTTACGAAGATGAAGACTTGCTAAAGAGGATTGCGAAAGAGTTTGGCATTTTAACTGATGCTACTAACATGGAAACTAGAAGCCTAGTTGAGATCATCCGGAAACATCTTGAAGGCAAAAGGTATATCTTGGTTCTTGATGATGTTTGGGAAAAGGATGTATGGATTAATATGATGGAAGTCCTACCAATTAATTGTACCAAGCGATTTATTCTCACATCAAGGAAACTTGAAGTTGCATCATTAGCAACTAGTAATTGCACAATTGGGCTTGAACCGCTAGGAGATAAACACTCTTGGAAGCTATTCTGCAAAGTAGCTTTCCAGAATTGTGATGACAGAAGGTGGAGTTACAGGATTTGGCTGCAAAGTTCTTACAAAAGTGTGAAGGCTTGCCTATTGCAATTGCTTGCATAGGCCGTCTATTATCTATCAAACAATCAACATACTCTGAATGGGATAACCTGAACAAGGAATTAGAATTGCAGTCTACTAATAATGTGATCCAAGGTATCGATATCATTCTAAAAGTAAGCTTGGAGGACCTTCCGTATGAACTAAAGAATTGCTTCTTACATTGTGCAATATTTCCAAAGGATTATGAATTGAGGAGGCGAAGATTAATTAGGCACTGGATTACTTCTGGATTCATCAAGGAAAAGGAGAACAAAACACAAGAACAAGTAATAGAGGGATACTTAAATGATCTTGTAAACCGAAGCCTGCTACACGTCGTTGAGAAGAATGAGTCTGGAAGGCTGAAGTGTTGCCGAATGCATGATGTCATCCGTCATTTTGCCCTTGACAAAGCAGCAAAGGAATGCTTTGGTAAAGTTTATGAGGGCCATGGGACATTTTCTGTACATGGAACACGCAGACTGTCAATAAATAGCGCCAATATTCTACCACTGAATCAATCTAGTGAGATGCATCTCCTTGCAATCTATGTTTTTACGAGTTCTGTTGGTATCGATTTGCTGCGCCCTATCCATGCATCCTCAACATTGCTGTCAACATTGGATCTACAAGGTAGTGAAACCTAGATGCTTCCTAATGAGGTCTTTGGCTTGTTTAATCTGCGTTTCTTGGGTCTTAGAAATACTCAAATTGAGACTCTACCAGAGGCTGTTGGAAGATTGCAAAACCTAGAAGTGTTGGATGCATTTGGCACTTGTCTAATATCTTTACCAAAGAATGTAGCGAAACTGATGAAGCTCAGGTACCTATATGCATCTGTAAGGGCGGATGAAGGATCTTTCTGGTGTTACCGTGGACTAAAGGTGCCTAGGGGCATAATAAAGAACCTCACTGGACTGCATGCTCTGCAAAAGGTTAAAGCTAGCTCAGAGACTCTACGTGATGTTGCAGCTTTGACAGATTTACGAACATTTTTAGTTGACGATGTGACAAGTGAGCACACCTTAGTCTTGCATAGTGCTATCCAGAACATGTGCAATCTTGCCAGTTTGTCAATTACTATGTCAAACGAAAATGAAGGGTTCCCATTCGAACAAATCAGTTTACCAGAAACTCTTTCCAAACTCGGACTGAATGGGAAACTGCAAAAGAAAAGAATGCCTCATATTCTCTCCTCCGGGTTGCACCTTAACTGTCTCACTCATTTATCGCTGACGTTCTCCAAGCTTGATGAGAACTCATTTCCCACCTTTCTAAGGCTTATGATGGGAAGACATTGTGCTTCTCTGTACGGTCATTTCCTAGACTGAGGGAACTTCATATATGGGGTGCTCCACAGCTCAGCAGTGTAGAAATAGAAGAAGATGCACTAGGAAGCCTTGTTAAGCTATGGTTTGCAGAGTGATCACAACTGAAGCGCCTCCCTCGTGGCACTGAGTACCTTACGATGCTTGATAAGTTATATTTGCAAGATGCTGCAGATGAGCTTATAAAGATCCTTAGGCTGGAAGGTGAAGCAATTGAATGCAAGGAAGAGCTAATGAAGATAAGCCACATTAGAAGGGTTCGGTTTAGTGCAACTGGGGAAGACTTTTGGCAAAGAATTGTAACCACAGAGAAGGGAATGCATTCGCTGGTTGAAGGCTTCGATCCTAGCTACTATTTCAGGAGTTCACGTACAAGGTACTGTTTTTACGCTGCTTCTTGTTTATTGGACCGGCCCGAACACAACTGTGGCTCTTAAAATGCCTCGTCCATTTCATTTCCTCAGGTTGCTGCTGGCTTTGTTGGTCTGCTTTGGACCCTTGGTGATTCATCAGTTCAGGGGTAAGTGAACATGTATTGAGGTAGCGATCGAGGAAGCAGAGCACAGGACAACTGGCCATCATCAGAAAGGGAAGTAACTGAATTTTCAGCATGGTTGCAGATTGCAGAGTAGAGTCATTCCGAATTTACTAAATCTGTTTGCGAACTAAGCGCAAACACTGTTGTGATTTTAGTTGCTTCGTCATGTCATTTGTGTCTGGTGCAGAGACCTGAGAGTCCATGCTCTGGGTTTCTGTTTAGTCCCTGGTCCTAAGAAATTGGCTTCATGTCCTTTACGGAATTATGGGTGAGGCATCTCGCCAAGTTTGTAATAAGCTTGTCAGACTACTTCTCAGTTTTGCTGAACATAACTTTTTTGTTTGTTTTTGTTTGTCGATGCTTTCTGTTGTGTGGAGCCAAAACACTTAAGTTCCAGTCAGCAGTTATGAATAATTTGATTGAATCAGTAGAATATAAAGGTTGTGATTGGCCTAAACGGTTACTTCTATGGCATTACAATTTTGGTTGTTTTAAAGATAGACTGTAATAGAATCCAATAGCCAAATTAGTATATTGATTGATGAGGCTGCGCCCTGTCCAGAAATTGGCAAATTGTTATGTTCTTTTTTATTTGGTAATGTGAGTATATGGCTTCTTTCCTAGCTATATTGAGGATACCCTGCCGATAGTTACTTAATATACAAGAATATATGTTGTACTAAAGCAAAGCATTTAATCGATTTACGGCTAGAAGCCTTTCTGTAACTGTTTCTATTTTCTTTGTAACGTTATTTGTTTCTTGAACTTTGTATTCGGATCTTTTAGTTAAAGTAATAAAAGCACAGTAGGGGCTTAAACCCCTCCTGTTTTCCCTAACAAAAAAGTTAGAGAGTGCCTGGCTAGAAGGTTTCGAAGAGTTATTTTGGTTAAAAATAAGAGAAAAGAATAGCGTGCTTGGTTGTTACAATGCAGTAAGGAATTGGTTATGTTCAAAACTAACCAAAAAATAAATAAATGTATTTTTCTTTTTAAATTGATGCAGGGAAAAGAAACCATATGATGTAATCTTAAAATGATTTAAGATGTCAGAATTATTGAAATGCTTTGAAAACCATCCCTGACAAGGCTGACATTCAACATCTTCCAGCTTTGGCCTTACTTGCGATTTGAAAAAAGAATCACAAAGACATGAAAAGATTTCAAACAATTTAATGAGTTAGAAAAAAACGCTAAACTGTCAAATGGTGAGTAAGCTAGTAGCAAAATGAAAATTAACCCACCTAAAGCATAATTTAGTATTGCTATTATATCTGAATATTTGGATTAGGGGGCAAGCGAAGTTCAGTGCATGGCAGCTCTTGAAACCCCCATGCCACAAATCACTCACTGAAGATGGCATCACTGTTTCAGGCACTATTTCCATATTAGTGCTGCACCTGAAAAAACAAAAGTACAAAACAAATTAACCAAATCATCAAGTGCAGTTACCCACAAAAGATATCGCTACATGAAGGGGTTCCACCATTCTCTATTTCCTTGTGGAACAGGATTGAAACATCTATAGGAAGGTGACTGTTGCAAACTCTAAACTATCTATCTGCACATATACTGTATCAAATCTGGCAAATATTTCCTATTAGTTGGATATAAGAATAAGGGAGGACAAAAATGCACATAGGAAATGGGATGTTACCTACTGAAAAACATGGACATAGGCGGGATGCTTCGCTTCTTGCCCTAAAAGACATGGACATAGGTTGCCCCAAAAGGGGATGTTATCAGCATTGCACACTCAACTTGAAGTATGTAGATTGTTAAATATCTATAACCTTGTATATTTTTTTATATACAGAAAAAATATTTGGGGTTCATAATCGATGGTCTATCACAAATCTTGAAGTATATTAAGGGCGTCGAGGTTGAAGGTAGCTGGACCTCAGCTATGAAGATCGTAGCCTGGATGGGGCGAGGTTTTACCCCTCGGCGCCCGATCGATGAAGAAGAGAGAGATTAGGGAATTTGGTAATTGATATTGCTTACTAATCAGAGTGCTGAGTATAAGATTAAATAGGCCATTTGGCCACAACTGACTAGAGCTAATTGCAGCATGCGCTGCGTCCCTGGTGCACCGTTTCCTTGTGTAGGAGTGGCCCCACATGACAAAGTATGTAGATTGTCAAAGATCTATGGAAATGTGACGAAGTAAAATAAAAACACAACGAATTAATAGTTCACTTGACTGAAACTATGCAGATATATCTTCTGACAGAATATTTCACTTTAAATTATAAAAATGATGAAGCACAAAGCACCTAGATTAGCTCCACATCAAAGAGGAGCCTTAGTATGTACATATCGTACAGGAACCAGCACAGCCAAAACTAAATTAACAGTAGGCAAAACTAATTCGGCCTAAAAAGGGCCCTTTTTTGGATGACAACAACCTGTGCTTGGCCCAGATCAGTATGAGCATGGATAGCAAGTTAGCAACACTAAATAAACAACACCTTAGTTTCAATTATTTTTCAGTAATGATAATAAAAAAAAACTTAGAAACTGCTTTTTTTCCTGGGCTTGGCTGGGAAACACTCAACACTCAAATGCAAGAAAAATACAGGTTTATGCTAATTGCCCAACCAGGAATTCTACATTGCATCAGAAGACATATAAGTTTAATCCTCAAATATCGCTTACTTCCCTCCCTCTCCCTAAATCCAAAGTTCCAGCAAGCAACAGCCGCTTCCCTAGCTTTACGTTCTACCACTACTTGCAACCCTGATCCTCAACCTGCAATTTCATAGGCAAATACCTCGTTCGTCCCTTATGCAATCCAAACAGTAAGCCTTTTGATTTTCTAATTCTAGGGTTACCTTAGTTTTGCCAAGGGCTACTACTCCATCACTGCCCATGTAACAAGACTCTGCTGCTAAGCAAAGAGATAGTAGAGATTGAATGTCTGAATTTGAACTCACAGAAGACAAACTCGGGGTTGAGCTCGGAACCGGAGCCTCGACTACGGACTCGCCTCGCTCATGCGAGTTGCCTGGCTTGCCGCCATCCATGGCTACACCCGCGATGCCCGACCGGCGGCCGAGCGTCCCTGCCGCTGCGCTGAGTCCGCCCGTGCCGCAGTCGCTGGCGGCGCTGCTGTGCCGGCGTCCTCGCCTCGCGTCCGTGGCGACGGCGAACGGGAGGGTGAAGGAGCAGGCGAAGAGGAGGAGAGGCGGGGCAAGGCTGGCTCGTCGATGGAGCAAGCGTGGAGGAGGCGACGCCGAGGTCCGCGGCGGCGGCGAGGCGAACGGGAGGGCGAAGGGGCAGGCGAGGAGGAGACGGAAAGGCGCCGGCGCACTTGGGAGGACGGAGGGCGTCGGGGGAGGACAGAGGGCCAGGGCGAGGCGTCGCGGGGTGCTTAGCGGTGGCGGGGTTGAGGACGTGGCCCACCTTTCGGCGCGGCTTGGAGTTACGGTGGTGAAGGCTTTGCGGCTCAACGTGGAGTGGTGAACGGGTCCAGTTCTATCTTTTTAGGAGTAGAGATAAATCTATACTATAAAGGAGTGAAAGAATTAGAAAATACTTTTCACCTAAAGAAATCTTACCCAATTAAGATCTCCACCCTTAGATTAACATCTAACGTGTTTGATTCTTTGGTTAACTGTGGGTCCAGAACATTGCCTGACATCTGACATATGGAACGCGTGTGTTCCCGAAGAAACCAGCGTAGCCCGCCAAACTTTTTTCACCAGAAAAGTTTCCTACCCGCCCGCGTACTCGCGTCCATGCCTCCGCAAAACCGCCCGTGCTCCTGGCCTTCTCGACCCGACGCCGCTCGCGTCCCTTCCCTGCCATATCCGCCCAAACCCTCCCTCACCGCCGCTTCCGCTGAATCGCGCGATCGAAGGACGCGGCCACGTTCGCCGCTTCTATTTCGATTCTCAAGCCCGACCCAACCGCCACGGAGGAGAATGTCGGCGAGGGCCCATCCTCGATGGCTTCAATTCCGCCTCCACTCGCCCGTGCCCGATGGCTGTCCGTCGTCGCGGGGGCTCTGCCAGTGCCATGCCGGTCATCGCGTATGGCCGAAGGCGACGGCGACGGAGAAGACGACGCGCCCGTCTGCCAGATTGCACAGCCGCGATGTCCCCGTGATTGCCCATGCCACTGGAGACGCCACAGGTCACCAGCGAAGCAGAAGCCGAGGCAGTGGGGGCTCCTATCGCGGGTGTGGATGGGCATCTTCGGCGGCCGCGAGGACATCGAGAAGGTGATCGATGCACGCGCGTCCCAAGGAGGAGGAGGGCCGTGCGGCCCCCCCCGCCCACCGCCCACGCCGGCCCTCGCCCTCGCCGCCGCGCTCGAGGTGATTCTGGATATATATTATCTATCCGATTATACTTATACATACCTAGCACAGCAGACGTTTCTGTTCAGTTTGCTATATTCCTGTTCCTGCACGACAGAGGATGGGAAATTCCTTTTTATTATTCCTTTCTGTTAGGGCGATGAATCCGGTTTGAACAATGGAATCAGGAATCATTTGGTAAGGATGAGCGGCCTGCCGGACGCCCAGACCATTGTGTTGAAACAACCCGCTTTTCTTCGAAGGGAAAAGTCACAGTTTTCGTACAATAATGCAATGGCCTCGAAGGGCTCATCGCCATCATCGACAAATCAGCGGACCAAAGTGCGCATACAAATGGAATAATTAACTTAGAGAGTACAAGTAGCGGGATTTAAGTACTTTTTTATTACATCGCCTTCAAGGCGGAATCACACTCACCCACACATACGAAAAGCATAAGGTAGGTAGAAGCGGATCAACACGTCATCCACTTGCGCGCGTAGCACGAGACACCTACTCCTCCTCGTCATCCTCGCCGGTCTCCCACTCAATGTTTTCTCCCCGAACACAAAGTATCGCACGATTTGTACCGCCACTAATCCCACCCATATGAATGAAGCTTGCTATGTGGAAGGTGGATGCATGGGTAATCAAAAGACCTATTTGAGGCCCCGGGTTTCCTATGCAATTGCATAATTAAATAATATTTGTCAAGTTTTAACCCATTTATATCCCTAAACCTCCCATCCATCCCATCCATAACCATCCACCCATCACACCACACTCTCACTCAAGTCGACGAGGAAGACTCCCGCTCCTCCTCGCCTCAACGGCCCTAGGCCGGAAAACACCACACCCAGGGGAGGGAAGAGAAAGGACTCCGCTCACTATAACGAACATATGGTAACTCATGGGAATGTCCATGACCGGGGACACGGCTATACGTATAGATCGATCAACTCTGCAGAGTGTGTACACACTCGGAACCACAAGATCACCATCATCGGCGATGCGCCTCGCCTAGGCTGATACCGAGCCGCCGCCTAACTAGCCCAACGCCACTCTACCACTCAGCTCTGGGGCACCCCGGATTCCACCGGCACGCTGAGACTGTGAGACGTGTGCCGGATCCCGTGGGGGCATCACGCGGCGTCTCTCGGGAGGGTGTGGGTCTCGACACCGCACCTCCCTACACTATCACCTACCAACCTAGCAAGAGTGGCGGGGGGCTAGCTAGTCGTCAAGTCGTTTCCCCGCCCATCGAGAACGAGTGGTGTGTACGAGAAGTCCCATGAACCGCACCTTCGCCCAATCGGTCCTTAGCGGGACCGGACAGGATATCTTCACACGGGGCCCAAGTGCCCCGTGCCTCGACGGCACACCTCCCGTCCCTGCGATTCGTACCACAAAGGCACTCCTCCCGAACTTCTCCCAAAACTATACCCGCCACAGGTATTCTCACATGGAGAGTGCCCAGATCACACTCCCCCGGCATGGCTTGTCCTCGCGACTTGCCCCCCCCATCCCGCCCGATCGACACAACCCTCACTACACACCCAAGACTCACGCCAAGATCTCTCCCAAAGTCCCGGTTTCCACATCTTCGGCACCACGTGCCTTAGCCACTCACAAATATGATACATTAACAAGAAAGATAGTAATAAGTGAGTAGCATCACGATAAACATGATAAGCGCGAGTCTAATCCTAGCAATGGGTATGCGGGGATCGGTTCGACAAGGCATAGGTGATTCAAACAATCTACCATGCATCCTATAAACAAAGCAGAAGCAACAATTAATAGAGCGCTAGCATTTCTAGTTATTGCATGTCTAGATAGGGGCTAAGAGGTTGGGTGGGACGTGGCACCCCGCGGTCGGGTCGCCTCCCAGTCCTCCTCGGTGTACTCGTAGTCCTCTCCTTCCTCCTCGGCCGGCTCCTCCGCCTCTACGAAAAGCGTGACATAACACAAATTTTAGCGGCTCCTATAGAGGTGCACAAGGAAGCAACTGAAATCCAAAAAGAAGCAAATACACTCATGGATAAGCCTATGACCTAGAGCTCATTTTTAGAAAAATTTGGACACTGGTTTCATATTTTTCGGAGTTCAAATGGATTTACTACGAATTTCCAAAGATTTATTCAGCTTTTGAAAAAGGAAAAAGATATTTTATTAATTTTGGAAACAGTGGTGACACGTGGCGGCTCCTGATTGGCTGGCTCGTGCGGATCACCGACAGTGGGACCAGGTCAACGGTCAACGTTGACCGGTCAACGGGCAACGCCGACCGGGCTCGGTGTGGGCCGGGCGGGCCGGGATTAGGGCCGGGTTGGGCCGGCCCGGCCGGTTGTGTCGAGCAAGGAGGGCGGCCACGTGGTCGGGCTTGGGCCTCAATCCGTCAGCGCGGCTCACGGAGTCGGCATGGACCCTGCAAATTGAGCCAAAATGACCGCCCACCTTCTCTCTTTTCCTCTCGGCTCCCCATGGACCCGAGCCCACGGAACCCGCGGGGCTCTTTCTCCCCTTCTATTCTCGCCGAGCGGAAGGCCGGCGAGATCCGCAGCGGCTCCCTCCGGTGGGCCTCCATGGCAAGGGGTGCGTCGGCTTCCCGGCTAGGCGGCGCGTGAAGGTGAAAAGGGAGGGCTTGGCCTTCCCGGTGGGGTCGGCAGCGGCCTTCCGGCAGGTCCAGCATGAGGCCGCGCCGGTGCAAGTCTTTACCTATCGTGAGGGCGTGCGGTGGCGAGGCGGAGATGGGCTAGGCTACGCCGGGGGGTGGACCCAGGCACGATGCCGCGGCCATGGCGCGCGCTCCGGCGCTTACCGCGATGTGAGCGGCTTCCGCTGAGGCTGCTCGGCTAGTGCCGAAACCAGGTGGTGCGGGTGCGTGGGCGCAGGCATGTGGAGCGAGGCATCAAGGCAACCGCTTGCCGGTGTCGTGAACACGGTGGTGGCCGTGGTTCGTGCGGTGGAACGGCTCGCCCAATGCTCGCCGGCGGCGCTAAAAAGCCCGAGCCGCCGGCATGCCCGTTGCGCTTGGTGCGGGTGCGCCGGGTGCGCTGATGAACGCCCAAGGGCGGCGGCCTTGCCCTCCACCCGGTAGAGAACGCGCGCGCCATGGCGGGGTACGATGGTGAACGCGGGCGGCATTGGACAAGACAGGGGGGGCTCACCGCCGGGTTTGGGGCGGCTAGGATAGCGATGCAGGGCGAGGTGGTGCAGCGGCCGAGGTCGAGGCCCGTTGCCGAGCGGCCACGATGAGTCGATCGACGGCGACGCCCCGGCCCGGCGTGGTGGCGGCGTGGACCTCCCGGGGAGTCGTCTTCTCCTTCACGGCCCTCCCCTCCAGTGGCGTGGCGCGTGATTGGTGTCACCAGCCGGCGGCGGGTGCGGAAGGCGAGCTAGGGCACCGGAGGTGCCCTATTTATAAGCGGCGGCCATGGGAGGCGGTGGACGGCGCCACAAGTGCCACAGGGGCACGTGGAGGCCATCCACGTGTCTTGGGCTAGGGGTTGGAGGACGCGGGGTGGTGTCGAGGGGCGCCGGGCGCGTCAATTTCGTGGAGCGGCCGGCAAAGGTGGGCGGGCGCCGGTGGCGTCACCACGGCCCCGGCCCGGTGCGCTGGTTGTCGTGACCCGGTGTTGGGAAGGGTGGACGTGGCGGGCATCCGAGGGCGCGAGCGCGAGGCGCTTCAAACGGGGGACGGCGGCGATAAGCGGCTTCCCCTTTGCGTCCGCGACGGCCGTCGGCGTGGAAGAGAAACAGGGAGGAGAGGAAAGGGATGATGAAATTGGGGCCGGTCCATTGTCATCAGCTTGGAGAGGAAGAAAGAAAGGGCGCGGGTAGGCGCTCGGGCTGCCGCGGGCCGCGGTGGCCTTTCTTGGCTGGCAGCCAAGGTGATGAAGAGGGGCCTTAGGAGGTGGTGGGTCATGGGCAAAGGCCGAGCCAGCCGGGCCGATTACTTCCCCCCTTCTTTTCCTTTCTTTTTCCTATTTTTCCATCTTGCTAATTATTGCATACACCTGAATACATGTACATGAACCCATGTTTGTGCATTCCTGCTGGTGGGGTCCACCTAGGGTTTGGTCAAGGGTGAAACCTCTTGGTTGCACACATGTCACCAAGGTTATTTAATTAATTACTTAGCATCACATAAAACCATAAAGAGGCAAATCACATGTATAAAAAGGAAAGGACAAAATGCTCATGCCACTAATTTGAGTTTAGGAGCTAATGCAACTCACTAAGGGGGTTTCCTACATGACACTCACCATGCATAGGTTTAGTTTTCGAAAAAGTTTTTGAAAGTTGTGATTTTTGGGTTCTGGGTTTAACAGGGATGTTACAGACTTCCCCCCCTTACGAGAATCTCGTCCCCGAGATTCAGAAGAAGGCGTACCTTTCGAAGAGGTAGGGGTAAAGCATCCGGAGTTCCGACTCCTTCTCCCACGTGGCTTCCCTTTCAGTGTGGTTGCTCCATTGAACCTTGCACATGGGGATTGTGGTGCTTCGAGTCTCCTTGGTTGCTCGATCAAGGATACACGTGGGGTGCTCCTTGTACTCAAGCGTGTCTTGGAGATCCAAGATGTCCGTGGGCACCTGCTGATCTGGCACCTTCAGACATTTGCGAAGTTGTGACACGTGGAACACGGGATGTACTCCAGTCAACTCCTCGGGTAGCTCGAGCTTGTAGGCCAACTTGCCAATCCTGCTCTTGATGCAGTAGGGCCCGACATACCTAGGGGCCAATTTCCCCTTCACGTGAAACCTACCGGTACCCCGGAGAGGGGAGACCTTGAGATAGACGTAGTCCCCATCTCGGAACTCGAGGGGCTCTTCTCCGCTTGTCGGCATAACTTTTCTGCCTACTTTGAGCAACACGCAAGTTTTCCCGCACTTGCTCAACTCCTTCCTCGCCTTCCCGGATTTTGGCGGGACCGAAGAAGGATCTCTCACCAACCTCAGACCACATGAGTGGGGTCCGGCATTTCCTTCCATATAGGGCCTCAAAAGGTGACATCCTGATACTAGCTTGGTAGCTGTTGTTGTAAGAGAACTCTGCGTGAGACAAGCATTTCTCCCAATCTTTCCCATACTTGAGTACGCAAGCTCTCAACATGTCCTCCAGGATCTGGTTTACCCTTTCCGTCCGCCCATCCGTCTCAGGGTGGTAAGCGGTCTTGTAGTCGAGTCGGGTCCCGATAGCTTTGTGAAGGCTCTTCCGTAACTTGATACGAACCGGCTACCTCGATCGACACGATGCAGCTCGGGGCACCATGTAACCTCAAGATGTGGTCTACATACGGATCTGCTAGCTTATCCGTCGGGTATGCAATTTTTGATCGAACGAAATGGGCCACCTTGGTTAGCCGGCCGACGATCACCCGGATAGAGTCGTGCCCTTTTGGGGAGCGGGGCAGTCCGACTATGAAGTCCATAGAGATGCTCTCCCACTTCCAAGTTGGTACATCGAGCGGCTTTAACAGTCCAGCTGGTCTTTGATGCTCTGCCTTGACTCGGTTGCATATGTCACATCTTGCCACATGTCCCGCAATGTCGCTTTCATGCCTCTCCACCGGAAGGTCTTCTTGAGATCGTTGTACATCTTGGTGCTTCTGGATGTATGCGTAACTTAGAATCATGCCCTTCCGGCGGGAATCTCTTCTCGTAGCTTTTTCGTCTAGGGGTACGCAGACACGATCTTTGTACATGATGGTTCCGTGCCCGTCTTCTCTCGAATTCAGGACACTTGCCTATCCTCATGAGCTCTCGAAACTCGTGATCTCGGGACAGGTCTCTTGGGCCTTGCGGATCCTTTCTTCAAGATTGCCTTTGCACTCTCGGAAAGTTCATCCGGCTCCCTCGGCACTTCTTCTAGCCGGAGCTTCTCCATCTCACGACATAGCTCGGGAGGGGTGGTACTCGTCGTGAGGTAGTGGCAATAGTTCTTGCGGCTCGGGGCCTCTGCGACTACATTAGCCTTTCCCTGATGATAGTGGATCTCCGGGTTGTAGTCCTTGATCAATTCCAACCATCTTCGCTTGTCTCATGTTCAGGTCTTCCCGGGTGAAGAAGTATTTTAGGCTCTTGTGATCGGTGTAGATGTCACACTTGTTGCCAATCAAGTAGTGCCTCCGGATCTTCAAAGCATGTACAACTACCGCAAGCTCAAGATCATGCGTCGGATAAGCGCCGCTGTTGCTTCACTGCCGGAGGCATAGGCGATCACTTTTCCTTTTTGCATAAGGACACATCCCAAGCCATGGCCGAAGCATCGCGATGAGATCACGAAGTCCCGACGAATATCCGGCAAGGCTAGAACGGGGGTAGTGGTAAGCTTCTCCTTCGAGTCCGAAAGCTTTTCTCACAATCCGAGTCCATTCAAACTCATTGGTCTTCTTCAAGAGATTGGTCATGGGTCTTGCAATCTTGGAGAAGTTCTCGATGAAGCGGCGGTAGTAGCCCGCTAAACCAAGAAAACTCCGAATGTCAGTCACGTTGCGGGGCTGCTCCCATGCCTTCACAGCTTCAATCTTGGCCGGATCTCACGCCACTCCTTCTCTTGCGGTAAGCACATGTCCTAGAAATGCAACTTCTTCGAGCCAGAACTCACATTTGCTGAACTTGGCGTAGAGCTGATTTTGCCTTAGCTTCTCAAGCACCGTCCTCAGATGCTGTTCGTGTTCCTCAGCTGAAGCCGAGTAGACGAGTATGTCATCAATGAACACGACGACGAACTTGTCTAACTCATCCATGAACACCTTGTTCATCATGTTCATGAAGTAGGCCGGGGCATTAGTGAGCCCAAACGACACTACCGTGAACTCATACTGCCCGTACCGTGTAACAAAGGCTGTCTTGTGTATATCTTCGGGGCCGGATCTTCATCCGGTGGTACCCTCGATCGGAGGTCAATCTTGGAGAAGAACTTGGCATTCCTCAACCGATCAAGCAAGTCATCGATCCTTGGAAGAGGGTACTTGTTCTTGATCCACGGCATTTAGATTCCCGTAGTCTATGCACATCCTCATCGAGCCATCTTTCTTCTTTTCTGAACAGACGGGAGATCCCCAAGGGGAAGCACTAGGCCTAATATACCCCTTTGTCGGAAAGCTCCTTAAGCCGCTTCTTGAGCTCCTCCAGCTCGTCGACCGACATGCGGTAGGGTCGTTTGGCAATCGAGTCCGTGCACCAAAGCGTAAGGTCGATCACGAACTCCACATCACGATCCGGTGGCATTCCCGGCAACTCCTCGGGAAACACATCCGGATACTCACATACTACAGTACGTCCTCCATGGTTTGGGCCTCTAGGGCACACAACATGGAGACCGTTTTTGCCGTGGTTGGGCTCACACCTGATTACATGACCCTTGGGATGGGTAAACTCTACATACACAGGTGAGCATGAGATCACACCCTTGTCTTTGGGTTAACCAATCCATCCCCAAGATGACATCTAGACCGTTAGAAGGAAGAAGGGTGAGGTTGGCTAGAAAAGGGTGACCCTCGATGTTTATTCTCACTCCCTGACATTTGTGCGTACACCTCAAGTTTCCCAAGGGGGAACTTGTTACAATAGCTCCCCGTCGTGGAGTGACGGGTACGTGATTCTCTCGTGCAACCGAGATGATATGTATGAGCATGTAGCACCGTAATCAAAAAGCACCGAAGCCTTAGCTCCGTTAACCATGAACATACCGTACACCACGCCGGGGGCGTCCCGGGCGTCCTCTGCTGTGAGGTGGGTCGGGCGGCCGCGGGTGGCTCCCGGGGCACTCTGTGGGGCGTCGCTGGACGGGCGGCTTCCGTCTTTGGAGCCGTTGGTGTAGCGGCCAGTCTTCTGTCGCGTCGAGAATCTTGTGGCGGGCTTGCCACACCCCGAAGCAAGTGAAAGGGATGCCGCTGTGTGGGGGTAGGCAGCGGCAGCCTTCCACGTGCTCGGTGCCGGGGTCTTCCACGCGCTCGTACCACTGAAAGGGGCGGGGGGTAGTTGGTGGTGTAGGTACCACCACCCCGGCTCACTGTAGGCGCGGCCCTTGACGGTGCGCAGTGCGGAGGTGCGAGGGCAGCCCTCCACGCGACCTACGTGGAGGCGGAGGTACAGGGCGACCCCTCGAAGCGTCTCTTCTTCTTCTCCTTCGACAGTCGGCCTCCAAGCGATCCTTCTCGATCTCCGTGCACTTGTTCATCATCTCACGGAGGGTGTGGCGGGTGTGCCCGGAGAGAGAAAGCTTGATGCGGCGTGTTGAGACCTTTCTTGAAGAAGTACATTTTCTTCTTTTTTCGTGTCGGTGTCGCCGGGGGCATACCGCATCATGGAGGTGAAGCGGTTGCCATACTCCTGGATCTTCTGGGATCCCTGCTGGATGTTGCGGAACTCCTCCACCTTGGCGTCCATGACCCCCTCGGCACGTGGTACTCGATGAAGGCCTCCTCGAACTCCTCCCGGGTGATGTACGCGAGGGTCTGCGTGCATGTCGCTGTCCCACCACGCACGTGCAGCTCCGACGAGCCGGTGTGCGGCGATGGCCACACACTCCTCGTCCGTGCAGGTGGTGAGGTCGAGGTTCTTCACGATCTCCTTGAGCCAGGTCGAGGGCGGCGATGGGGTCGTCGGAGTTGTCGAAGGTCGGTGGCCTCGGCTTGGGAAGCCCTCAAGCTTGCGCTGGAAGTCGTTGGGTGGACCTCCGTGGCGGCGAAGGACTCCCTCAGCCAGGGTCTCCAACAGCTGGGTCTGGCGCTGTATGACCTCAGCCAAGAGCGGGGGGCGGCGGCGGAGGCGGAGGCGGCCGTGGCGGTGGAGCGCGCCTCCCGGCCGGTGGTGGGTCGGGGGACAGCACCTCCCGGCCGGTGGTGGGTTAGGTGCAGCACCCCCAGGCTGGTGCGGACTGTGGCACCTCGTCCTCCTCGAGAACGTTCTCCACGACAACCTCGTCCTCCTCGAAGTTGATCGGAACGTGTCCGACAGCCGGCGCCACGGCGGCCACGCCCGCGACCACGTGTGCTGGGCTAGGGGTTTGGAGGACGCGGGGTGGTGTCGAGGGCGCGGGCGCGTCAATTTCGTGGAGCGGCGGCCGGCAAAAGGTGGGCGGGCGCCTGCGGTGGCTCACCACGGCGGGCCCGGGTCGCGGCTTGTCGTGACCCGGTCGTCGGCGTGGGAAGGGTGGACGTGGCGGGCATCCGAGGGCGCGAGCGCGAGGCGGTTCAAACGGGGACGGCTGCGATAGCGGCTTCCCCTTTTGGCGTCGCGACGGCGTCGGCGTGGAAGAGAAACAGGGAGGGAGAGAGGAAAGGGGTGACAGGTGGGGCCGGGGCCCACCTGTCATCGGCTCGGAGAGGAAGAAAGAAAGGGCGCGGGTTGGCGCCTGCTGCCGCGGGCCGCGGTGGCCTGTTGGGCTGGGCTTGATGAAGAGGGGGAGCGCCGGAGGTGGTGGGCTGGGCTGCGGGCAGGCCGAGCCGGGCTGGCTGATTACTTCCCTCCCTTCTTTTCCTTTCTTTTTCCTATTTTTCCATCTTGCTAATTATTGCATACACCTGAATACATGTACATGCACCCATGTTTGTGCATTCCTGTTGGTGGGGTCCACCTAGGGTTTGGTCAAGGGTGAAACCTCTTGGTTGCACACATGTCACCAAGGTTATTTAATTAATTACTTAGCATCACATAAAACCATAAAGAGGCAAATCACATGTATAAAAAGGAAAGGACAAAATGCTCATGCCACTAATTTGAGTTTAGGAGCTAATGCAACTCACTAAGGGGGTTTCCTACATGACACTCACCATGCATAGGTTTAGTTTTCGAAAAAGTTTTTGAAAGTTGTGATTTTTGGGTTCTGGGTTTAACAGGGATGTTACATGTGTTACGGTAGTCAGCACTCAGCAATAATCTGTCGTCATCTCGCATCAAACATGATGCATTACATCTGTTGAGCAAGTAGGATTAGTACCAATACTGAATGGAATCGGGTTGGGAATTGGGATGACCTTATGAGTGCAGTTGAGCAAGTAGAATTAGTACCTATGCTGAATGGAATCGTGTTGGGAATTAGGATCACCTCATGAGTGCCACTTAGGATTTAGGGCCTTGGATCTGGACAGAATTATGTTTTCATATGGTCTCATGTTATTTCTTTTATGCTACAGATTGTTGCTGTTCGAATGTTGGATATGCCATGATGATGACTATGATATCGCCTGACATCTGCTGACAGATGAGGGCACTCAGGGTGCTGCTCTCATCTACTTGACCCCATTACAAGCCTCACCAAAATGCATAAGTAACCAAATATATACTGACATCTTTGGATGAACATTCTGATATTGCACATACAAGACATCATTAGGCTCTAGCTATACACATTCTGTTGACTGAAAGTGAACAAAAGCAAGGTAGTAGAGATGTGGCGCATGTTTTCCCATTAGTTTTTCAATGCATTTTTTATCAGTTAACATAGAACAAATTTTTCTGAAATTTGCAAGACAACAGCATTTGGAACTATTTTTACACAGCACCTTGCAAAGATTTTGAGTTTTTTTTTCTATCAGTGATATTGATCAAGCAAGTCTATGCTTCACAAACCATAATAAAACACCAGTTTATTGGTTCCCTTCTACTGACTCTCATAACTATCTTGCCTTTCCCTTGCTCTCTGTTCATCAATAGTCAAAAGAAAGATTGCCTGGCATGTGTGTCTGCTTTAGCTTGTAGGGTTTCGACATCAGATTGTGTACTTCTAATTTATTAGTGCATAGTGTATGGTTTAATACTACCAAAATTGTTCCCTTTGGATGATTTTATGTTAGTTCAGGTAGTTATGTACTCTTCTGAGTTTATCGTCACGCTTGAGGACATGAACTTGTGGATCATAGATGATTTTTAATTTTATTATTAGTATAAGTCGTTAATATTGTTATTACTCTAGCATGGGCTCGTATAGAATCATTTGGGATTAAACTGATACTGACCGTAAGGATATATGCTCTCTTTCCACCTCATTGTTGACAACCAAAAACGGATATGGATTTTTTTTTTAAAAAAAAGGGTGCGTATAGGAACATTGCATTGATCTCTGCCGCTAAGCATGGATCATTGAATGAAATTTCTTGCTCTGCAGTCATTGTTCTGGACATTTAAATCAAGAAGTTGCAGTTCAAGGTCATTGTGGGGATAGATCAACAATTTGGTACGCTACATAGAAGCACTGCAAGTCGAGTTTTTTGACAAAGGGATGTGTTGGAATTTTCTTTTTGACAAATAATCGTAGGGGAAAAGACTTCCCCACCTGACATATCGCACTAAGCCAGCCAAAAGCTTGCTGACCAACAAGAAAAAATAATTACAAAAGCAATAGAAGGACTACTACATGATGAAACAAAATCCCAGTTAAAAGTGCAACAATAATCCCTATTGAAGGAAGGTTGAGTTGAATGGCAAATTGATCTCCGTAATGCTGGCAAATTGATCATAATGCAGCAGGGTGTAATACTCAATGATTATCGCCATTCATATATTGGCATTGGAGCTTTTCATAGGAAGGATTTAGAGTATAATACTCTCCTTTTCCTGCTAATCTTCATAGGCTACATATGAAATTGTTCTATTTTTATACTATATCCTACATAATACATTTCTTTTTTATTATTTTGATATATTTTATTATTTTTCAGGGTGAAAATCTTTATTTTGATCCATATTTGATGGTGAGATTATATTAAACATCCCAGTACACAAGACAGACTCTAATGATGGTAAGCAAAAATAGACTTTAATGATGGTAAGTTGCACTTTGAAGTGTCAACACAAGCTCTGCAAGTGGTTTGATGTGGGACATGGAGATATTAGCTTATAATGTTTATGTACTTCATGCCTTAGAAGTTTGTAATGTAGTCAAGTCAATGACATAGTTGGTTCTAAATCACGTATTGTACTACATAGTTGGTTCTAAATCACGTATTGTACTATTGATATGTACAATATTCTCAATTGTACTAAAATGTGGTTGCCAATTCAGCACAGGAAACTGAGTAATGGAATTTTCCAGTTCAAAAAAGCTAGGATTTTAATGTCAACTTTAATTTACCCTTTATGAATGAGTTTTATTTTAACATGCACGTGCGTGCCGCACGTGCACCTCAACTAGTCAAGCTAAATATCCTTTCTGCCTAACCTGCCTAGCACATGCTAAATAAGGTGCTCATTTTACACAGCTTTCTGGGCAGTGGTGATATGTTATTAACTTATTTAGTAGTTCTATAAATGTATGGTCAGTTTCATTTTCTTCATGTTGTTGATGCTCTCTGCTTTTTTTTTTTTTTCTAACGAAATGCTTGCTCTGCTTCGGTGGCACAGTTCGGTGGTGCCTTGTCCTGAGTGCTTTGAGATCTAATGATGTGCTGCTGGGTTCCTGCGAGAACGTTGCACAGTTTGGTGGACTGCTGTACACTCTACAAGTCTAATGCCCAAGTCAGTCTAGACGCTTTGTGTGTGTGTGTGTGTGTGTGTGAAACAGCACTCACTTAGTGGATGCTGCATTAGTTGATAGCCTACGCATTGATTGGTGCTTTTAACCAGACAGCATCCGATGCACTGATTGATTATGTAGCTTTCAATCAGCCACTATTACTATACGGGCGCTGCCCGTTTTTTCCTCATCTCCTTCCGCGAAGCCGCAGACTTCCCCTTTCCATGTCTAATTTGCTGCGGGTTGCAGCAACGTTGTTCACCAGATACAACTCCTCCCTCTCTCCCCCTAAAGTTAACCGCAACTAAAACAAACCCTGATCTTCAAGCGTGCGCTTGTTCTATAGCTTCTCGTATTCAGGTAACACTGTCAAATTTCATCAGCGCAAGGTTTGAGAATTCGTTTGTTTTTTTTTAAAAAAAAAAGAAAGTTCAATTGTGGAGCTGAAAGGTAACTCGAGTTAATTTTGTGATGTTTGGGTTTCAGATTGACCTCCATATGTAGCTCTGCGGTCTCCAAGCGAACACAACCACCATGGCAGAGGCTGTTGTGGGAGTGGTAATCGGAAAGCTCAGTGCGGCCTTGGTGAACCAGGCAGCAGCCTATGGTGCATCCCTGCTTGGCAACGAAGCTTCTACTCTCAAGGGTCTCTTTGGCGAGATCCGCAGAGCCAAGGAGGAGCTGGAGAGCATGAAAGTCTACCTACATGAGTCAGAGAAGTTCAGAGATACCGACGAGACTACTAGCATCTTCGTCAGCAAGATCCGAGAACTATCTTTCCAGATCGAAGATGTTGTTGATGAGTTCATGTACAAGCTTGAGGACGACAAGCATGCAGGATTTGCTGCCAAGATGACGACGAGTATCAATCATCTCCAGGTTTGGCACCGTCTAGCTCACAAGCTCTGTGATATCAATGCCAAGCTTGAAGACGTTGAAAAAAGGAGGGCCCGTTATGTTATCCCAGGATTGCAGGGATATGCTAGGAGCAGTGACCATCATGCCAGATCTACCAATCAGACTTTGTGTTTTGCAAGGGAAGATGATATAGTGGGTATTGAAGATAATGCAACCAAACTCAAACAATGGCTAGTAGGTGATCTAAAAGAAAAGAACTACAAAATAGCCACAGTGTGGGGAATGGGAGGTGTAGGTAAAACCACTTTGGTTGACCATGTCTATAAGATTGTGAAACCGGATTTTGATGTTGCAGCCTGGGTAACTGTGTCAAAGAGTTACCAAGTGGAAGACTTGCTAAAGAGGATTGCAAGAGAGTTTGGCATCTTAATTGATGTTACTAACATGGAAATTAGAAGTTTAGTTGAGATCATCCGGAAATATCTTGAAGGTAAAAGGTATATCTTGGTTCTTGATGATGTTTGGGAAAAGTATGTATGGATTAATAATGTCATGGAAGTCTTTCCAACTAATTGTACCAGCCGGTTTGTTCTCACATCAAGAATGTTTGAAGTTGCATCATTGGCAACTAGTAATTGCAGAATTGAGCTGGAACCTCTAGGAGATAAGCATTCTTGGGAGTTATTCTGCAAAACAGCTTTCCGGAATAGTGATGACAAAATGTGTCCGTCAGAGATACAAGATTTGGCTGTAAAGTTCATACAAAAGTGTGATGGCTTGCCTATTGCCATTGCATGCATAGGCCGTCTACTGTCTTTCAAGGAACCAACATACTCTGAATGGGATAGTGTGTACAAGGAGCTAGAATTGCAGTCAACAAATAATGTGATCTCAGGTATCGACAGTGTTTTAAAACTCAGCTTGGAGGACCTTCCGTTTGAACTAAAGAATTGCTTCTTACATTGTGCAATGTTTCCAGAGGATTATGGACTGAGGAGGCGAAGGTTAATTAGGCATTGGATTACTTCTGGATTCATCAAGGAAAAGGAGAACAAAACACTAGAACAAGTGGCTGAGGGATACTTGAATGATCTTGTAAACCGAAGCCTGCTACAAGTCGCCGAGAAGAATGAGTTCGGACGACTGAGGTGTTGCCGAATGCATGATGTCATCCGCCATTTTGCCCTTGACAAGGCAGCAAAAGAATGCTTTGGTAAAGTTCATGAAGGACATGGGGCATTTTTGGCACATGGAACACGCAGACTATCAATAAATAGCACCAATATTCTACCTCTGAATCAATCTAGTGAGATGCATCTCCGTGAAATCTATGTTTTTACAAGTTCTGTTGATATCGGTTTGCTGAGCCCTATCCTTGCATCCTCAACATTATTGTCAACATTGGATCTGCAAGGTACTAAAATCAAGATGCTCCCTAATGAGGTCTTCAGCTTGTTTAATCTGCGTTTCTTGGGTCTCGGTGACACTAGAATTGAGACTCTACCAAAGGCTGTTGGAAGATTGCAAAACTTAGAAGTACTAGATGCATTCGGCACTTGTCTACTATCTTTACCAAAGGATGTAGGAAAACTAAAGAAGCTTAGATACCTATACGCAAGTGTAAGTGTCAGTGAAGGATCTTTCAGCCGTTTCCGTGGAGTAAATGTGCCTAGGGGCATAACAAAGAACCTGACAGGACTGCATGCTCTTCAAATTGTTAAAGCTAGCTCAGAGACTCTACGTGAGGTTGCAAGTTTGGTACATTTACGAACATTTGCAGTTGACGATGTGACAAGTGAGCTCTCCTCAATCTTGTGTGGTGCTGTCCGTAACATGAACAGTCTTGTCAGTTTGTCAATTACTATGTCAAACGAAAATGAGACATTATTGCCATTGGAACAACTCAGTTTACCAGAAACTCTTTCTAAACTCGGACTGATTGGGCAGCTGGAAAAGAAACGGATGCCTCAGATTCTCTCTTCCTGGCTCCACCTTAAGTGTCTCACTCATCTATGGCTGATGTTCTCCAAACTTGATGAGAACTCATTTCCTAGCCTCATGGTGTTGCCTAATTTATGCTTACTCTGCCTTTCTAAGGCTTATGACGGGAAGACATTACGCTTCTCCGCACACTCATTTCCTAGACTGAGAGAACTACAGATAGAGG
The DNA here is from genome assembly GCA_015844335.1 of Chrysopogon serrulatus. Taxonomy (NCBI): domain Eukaryota; kingdom Viridiplantae; phylum Streptophyta; class Magnoliopsida; order Poales; family Poaceae; genus Chrysopogon; species Chrysopogon serrulatus. Next base: position 15,733 of record JADLZL010006765.1, on the reverse strand, counting down.
GTGCTCCGCAGCTCAGCCAAGTTGAAATAGAAGAAGATGCACTGGGAAGCCTTGTTAAGCTACGGTTTGCAGACTGCCCAGAGCTGAAGCGGCTCCCTCGTGGCATTGAGTACCTTACGACACTTGACGAATTATATCTGGACGAGGTTGCAGATGAGCTTATAAAGATCCTTAGGCAGGAAGGTGAAGCAAATGAATGCAAGGAAGAGCTAATTATGATAAGCCACATTAGATGGGTTCGTTTTAGTGCAATTGGGGAAGACTTTTATGAAACAATTGTAAACAGAGAAGGGAATGCATTCGCTGGCTGAAGACTTACTATTTCAGGAGTTCACGTACAAGGTATGGTTTTGACGCTGCTTCTTGTTTATCGGACTGGCCGGAACACAACCATGGCTCTTAAAATAATGCCTCGTCTGTTTCATTTTCACAGGTTGCTGCTGGCTTTGTTGGTGTGCTTTGGACCCTTGGTGACTCATGAGTTCAGAGTTAGTGAACATGTGTATTAAGCTAGCGACCAAGGAAGCAGAGGACATCCGCCCATCAGCAAGGGAAGTGCTTGTGAGTTCTGAATGGGCAAACAGTGTTAGTGATTTTAATTGCTCGGGTATGTCGTTTGTGCGTGGTGTAGATCTAAACACAAAATGTGTGCCTGGTGCAGAGACCAGAGAGTGCTCGCTTTGGGTTTTCTTTTAGTCCGTGGTTTGTATTCTGTAATAGATTGGCTTGATGTCCTTCATCAGTGAGGCATCTCCCAGGTCTGTAATAAGCTCGTCAGAGTCATTACTTCCTCCTGTTTTGCAGAACATATATAAACTTTTTATTTGGGATGATTTCTGATGTGTAAGTTTTAATGACCAGCAATTTGTTTATTATTGATTTGATCCAATGGGCCTGTTTGATTATTGGAATTAAATTCATTTTAATAATCTTAATTCAAAAATAGATTAATGTTATATATAATATATTTATAGATTATTATGGGTCATATGAGAGATATTTATATGTTGCATTTTTACCGTAGAACAGTGAGCTGAAGAACATTATCAGTTGCAAAGTACTAGTAAAACATATAGCATGGTGATCTATAGTATCAAATTTTGTCTCTTTTCCTATGAATTTGAGATAATTTAATATGTGAACTTTGGAAAATTATAGAATGTCAAATTCAAAGCCAAATAGTCTAGTTTATTAATTAAGCAGATTCAAATTCTCTAAAATAAAAGGATCCAAACGACCTCTAAAGTTAAAATAAACTTTTTACTTTCCCACCTATCTCTCAAGGGCAAGGGTTATGAGACCATCCGCACTCTTCATTCTCTATATCTATCCTCTAAAAGAAATATTCTGTTCTGGTCATCAAGATTCTTTTCTTCTGCACCCATCAATTCTCTATATCTCTACTCTATATTACGCGGGACCCACACATCAGTTTTTTTTATTTTTCCCCCAACGGACGCCATCCTCCCCATTCTCTCTCTCCTCCCTCTTCTCTCTCCTCTATCCTCTATATGTTCCCCCTTTCCCCCAATCGCGCGACGGCCGCCTTCTCCTCCCCGGGCGGGCGAGCTCGATGCGGCGGCGGACGGGCGAAGGTCGCGGGCGCGGGCGCGGAGACCCGCCGCGATGATTGCCTCGGGCGCGGCAGCGAGCGAAGCGCTTCGAAGGCGGAGCATGCCCGCATGCGAGCCGCCATGATGGCGGAGCTCGGTGCGCGCGTTCCCGTGGAAGCCTCGCGGCGGAGCAGCTCATGGCGGAGCTCACGGCCTCACCATTCTCTCTCTCCCTCACTTGTCGTGCTCGCCCACGGACCGGCGGAACTTCGCAACGGTGTGGAGTGCTCGCCGGGCGGCGCCGGCCTGCCCGCTGCGGCGGCGCCGTTCCCCACCACGGAGGGGTCGGGCAAGGCGCTGGTGAGGGGGACGCCCGCCTCCGGTTTGCGTGGCCACGGCGCTCCGACCATGACGACGGCCCACGGCGCTACACGGCCTCATCCCTCATCTCTCTCTGTCGCGTGGTGGGACCGGGGCAAGCGGATAGCGCAGGCACAGTACCCGTCAAATTTGGAGGACCGGCCGCACGATGCCGGATTACATGGCTAGGTACCGGACGCCGCTACAGTCATGAGTGCAGATAACCTGAGTCAGGATGATTTCTCTGTGATATCCGTCCTTGGGGTCATGTTGAGTTACTAGGAGAATGACTCGAAATGAGTGTCTAGAAAGAATCTAGCTAGAACTCAAGCTTAATTTATATAAGCAATTAAACTTGGAATAGTTATTGAGCCTGAAATGATGAATCCTTACTGTGTATTCACTCTTTGCTAAGATCAACAACGAATAAAAGTTTATCAGCCATGTAGGAAATTAATCAAGATGATGAATGACTGATAAATAATCATGCCATGAAAGAGAGGAATTAAGAAATTAATATAAGAAAATGACATATATATATATATATATATGGAAGAAAAATATATATGGAAGAAAAAAAGCTCAATCAACTCAAAGAATTAATCAGTTGGATAAATCTACTTTTAAACCATGCGTTGCAACATGAATTTGTCCCTCCAAATTTCTCTCACTCGATCCACACACCCACCTCAAATCCTCCCTGGCATGTGGGGACAACTTGTAAGTGAAAGACCATGTCCCACGTGTAAGTAATCACCCCCTCCATCGTCTCCTTGTTGCCCTGTTCTCATCATTAGACAGGGCTGCCCCCTTTCACCATATCTTTTTGTTGTAGCCATTAATGAGCTTTCTATAGCCCCAGCACTCTATGCAGCAGTCTAATCTTGCAGGTATCACATTAGGACCAGAATGCCCCCCTATCCACTCTCTTCTTTTTGCAGACGATCTCATTCTATGTGGACAGACAACTGAACATGAGGCAGCAACTATCAAAGCAATTCTTGATAATTTCTGCCAACAATCTGGACAGGTACCTAACCTGCACAAATCGGCGATCCTTTTTAGCAAAAACGTCCAACCAAATATCAAAGGTAATATCCAAAATATCTTTCCTGTCCCTCCCCTCCAGGCCAACTCAATGCATTTAGGCCATCCTATTATTTTCAATCATTCTGATCGTAATCGAGCATACAAGTTCATTACTAATAAATTCAGAGCTAAACTCAATACAGTCAAGGCCAATAAGCTAAATCATGCAGGAAGACTTACATACATTCAATCTGTTTTATCTTCCATTCCTGTCTACTACATGTCCACAGTCCTTTTTTCTAAAACTTTTATTAAGCAGATTACTTCGATCATTACAAGATTCTGGTGGGCAGGAATTCAAGATGAGAATCCAACAAACCCCATAGCTTACAGATCTTGGACTGATATTTGTCAAAGTAAAAACAATGGTGGTTTAGGTATTCGGGACCTCCATACTGTCAACAAGAGCTTAATCATTAATGCTGCTTACAACATAGCCACAAATAAAAACCCTTTTCTAAGTGCTGTTCTTAAATCCAAATATTATCCTAACTCTTCCTTCTGGACAGCACCAAATGCTTCTACGAAATCGGTGTTCTGGTCTTCTATTATGCAGGTTAGAAAGGATTTACACAACAATGTTACTATGCATCTTCATGCAGGTAATTCCTCTATTTGGTCCACACCATGGTGCCCGGTATGGAAAGATATCCATAATCATCTCAATATGCCAATTACAGTAGCTCCCCTTCCAGCTAAAACTGCGGATTTATGGTTACCTAACTCTCATGAATGGAATTTAAATCTTTTATCTAACATTTTTGATGATGAAGCTATGCATGCTATCAGTTCTATCCTTCCAGTGCCAGACTCACAACAGGATAAAACCATCTGGAAGCCGTCTAAAACAGGTGCCTGTTCCACCAAGGAAATCTACAAACATCTATCAGCGCAGAACGTTATTCAGTTGCCTCCCCTAGGGATCTAGAAGCATTATTCCCGCAATCAACAAATTCCTACAAAAAAATATGGAAGACCAAAGATCTTCCTCCACTGATCAAGACATTCTCCTGGAGACTAATTAGAAGGGCCCTAGCAACTGCAGAGAGGGCTGGTCGATTCACAGATCACATTGACAATCACTGTGCAACATGCGGAGAGACAGAAAATGACTCACCTTTTCTTCCATTGCAATCTGCCACGTGCGGTATGGTTCTCCTTCACAATCCCTATCATTACTGATGCATTACCGCAGGAACAAGATGGGATCCAATTGATCCTTCACCACATTCTGTCTAACCCTCAAATTACCACCCATATCAATAAAATGTTATACACAATGTGGTATATTTGGAAAGCTCGGAATGATTACAGGTTCAACAGGAAAAAATGGACGCCGATCCAAATTCATCATGCGGTGCAGGCCCACATGAACACCTATCAAGAAGCTCTCTCTTCCCATATACCTCCTAACTTGCAGGACCAAGGCATGCACCAACAGAGCAGACAACCATCCAGTCATGAGCAACAACACCAAGAAATACCAACACCAATTCTCCAGCTACCCAGAGCCATCAACCGAAGCCATCACCAGGTTACCATTCCTATGACTCCGCACAACAGGTACCATATTGATAACCCACATCTGCTTTAAGGAAATCGATGCTATGTTGATGCCTCCACCAGTCCAGATCAACACAATCAGGTACAAAGGACAGCAGGTCTTGGAATCTACCTTTTAATCATGCAGGATCAAGCTGTGGGAACAATCCACATCAAAGCAAGACTCCAAGCCTGTACCTCTGTGCTAATGGCAGAGGCAGCAGCACTCGCTGTAGCTTCAGAAATTGCTAGAAAATTACAGATTACATATATCACATTTCTATCAGATAATGAGCAGCTGGTCAACTTCCTCAACAGAGAAGACCACTCCAACCCCCTGATTGGAGAATCAAGCCATATACTCAGCTGTTCAACAACAACAGGGTCTCCTCTTCCAGCAGCATATTCAAGATTCAAAGATCCTTAAAACACCTCAGCTCATCCAGGCAGCATATTCAAGATTTTTAAGTGTCAAAGATCCTTAAAAAAATACACCTTTATATCAAATAATTTTATTAAAAAAAACTAGCTCATAGCCTAATTATGATACTTCTCAGGCTTTTATTATTTATTAAAATTATCAGGAAACTAGTACTCAGGATACTCAGAATTTCTCTTGCTCCTCGGAGCTTCATTTACCCCTGTGTACACACGTCCAGGCTATCCTTCAGCTTAGCCTGAACAATGTACTTATCTCAGCAGCTTCATGCTGCTAATATATGCATTTGTTTTTGTCAAAAAAAAAACTGGCCGACTCCCATGGCCGCGGCGGCCGCCTCCGCCGGCGGCTCTCTCCCCCCGCCTCCGCCTCCCTCCTTCCCACTCCCACCCCAACCCCGGCCCCTCGCCTCCACCGCTGGCGAAGCACCAAGCCGCCCAGAACACGAGCCTGCCCCAACCCCAGACCAAAACAGCCGCCTCCTCTCTCCTGCGCGGCCGCAGCCACTCCCACCCCCGCCCCCGCGTCCAAGTCGGCCAGGTCATGGAGGGACCTGTGCAGCCTCAACGCCTGGGTGGTGCGGGACTACCGCCGCCTCGTCGACTCCGTCGGCGCGCTCGAGCCGGCGCTTCGGAGGCTCTCGGACGAACAGGTGCCTTGCGGAACTAACACCCCCCCTCCCCCTCCTCATCTCTGCGAGTGGTTCATCCATTTCCATTCAACCTGTTTGCTAATGGTTCTACTTTGCTCGGTGTGGCCGATGTGGACAATGGGCGCGTTTGCGTGCAGTTGAAGGCGAAGACTGCCGAGTTCCGCGACCGCCTAACGCGCGGGGAGACGCTCGCCGACGTCCAGGCCGGTGTGTCTGCTGCTCTTACTGCCATTGCTGAGCTGCACCGTTCCCTTCGGGAGTTTGGGTTGGTTGTTGTCTGATGTCCTGATGCGTCTCCCCGTGTCCTGTCTTCACTCCAGAAGCATTTGCTGTGGTACGTGAGGCGGCTAGGAGAACGCTTGGGATGCGGCATTTCGACGTCCAGGTACCCATGTTTGTCCGCACGGTTCGAATGTAAGGCACGAGTTGGTTCTCGTGATTGAGCTTTGTTTTGTTGGTGTAATTCGTGCAGATAATTGGCGGTGCTGTGCTCAATGACGGCTGCATTGCAGAGATGAAGACAGGCGAGGGGAAGACACTTGTTTCCACTCTTGCAGCTTATCTAAATGCCCTTACAGGGGAAGGCGTTCATGGTACTGTATAAAATCTCATCTTTTAAATTTATCCTTCAAACCTGTCTGACTTAGGTGGTTCCATTCAATTGAATATTGATCAATTTATTGCATGCTCCTAGCTTTGCATATGTCCTTCGTAGTGGTTCAGTGGACAGCTGAAGATAGTGCTCTGTTGTGCATATCAGTTATTTGTCAAGTCACTATGAACTTAACTTTCAAGGAAATTTTATGCTGTGCGTGGTAATTAGTTGTCTTTGCATGGCCATGCTGCCATAGTGGGATCAGAAGCCCACGGTGGCTCAGTGGGATCACAATCCCAAGCTGACTCAGTGGGATCAGTGGTTTGGTTTGTATATAATGAGGGAATGGTTCTATTTTGCTAAAATTCATATTGATATTCTGTTTCTGCAATACACATTAGTGATCTTGCATATTTATTCTACTGCTTTTGATGCTCTTAGGAGATAGATTGATGCTTGTTTAAACATTGCAGTACCACTCTTTAAACAGGATTAAATTTGAAGTGATTGCAAATGCAGTTACCATCCATGCTTGTTGGTCAATGGTCATGCTTAATACTGAAGATAAGAAAACATACGATCTGACCCGCATTGCACATCTAGTGTTAGGCTCTGCTCTTGTTAGCTCTCAATGTCTGTCTTCCCTTTTTTTTTCACAATTAAGCACCGTGATCCTTTTTTCAGTGGTGACTGTAAATGATTATTTGGCGCAGCGTGATGCTGAATGGATGGGCCGTGTTCATCGCTTTCTCGGTCTTACTGTTGGTCTGGTTCAGGTATGTACATTATGATGAACAAGGCTTTAATAACAGTGTTTACCATTCCAGATCACCTTCTGCCAGTTTGGAACACCTGATGTTGCTGCAGCAGCTTATTGAATTAGCAGAGCAGGCAAACATATAACCATCTTTTGCTCTTCTTTTGTATATGTGGCATATACATAGGCGGGTATGAAGTCAGATGAGAGAAGAGCCAGCTACAGATGCGACATTACATACACTAACAACTTGGTGAGATTCTCAGTAAAAAAAACAGCTCTTTTTTAATCTTATCTTGTGGTTATTCAGCTTAGAGGGACAACCTTTTCTGGTGGTGATTTGGTATGACCTTGCTATGGTGAAATGTTAACTTGGGGGATAAACACAAACATGTCCAGTCTATGAGGACTTTTGCTTGCTCATCCTAGATATCTGTTAGTATGTGTTCAGATCTGGAATTCTTGTTATATCATAGTTCTCAAAAGCTTCACATCCCCTGCAGGAACTTGGATTTGACTATCTTCGTGACAACCTATCTCGAAACAAAGAACAACTTGTTATGAGATGGTACATTTGAGACTTTTCACTCTCATTTCGCAAAAATGTGATGTCTGTATATTTGCTCTTTTTCTAATTATTGCTGCATGATTTGATAGGCCAAAGCCATTCCATTTTGCTATTGTGGATGAAGTGGACTCGGTACTTATAGATGAGGGAAGGAACCCATTACTAATAAGTGGAGAGGTTTAATCACTCAGTCCTTGGATCTGATTTCTTCGATGCCATTTGAGTTTCTTGACCTGTGAAATATGACATACTCAACACCATTTTGTGTCATTTTACTAGGATAATAGAGATGCAGCTCGGTATCCAATTGCTGCTAAAGTCGCAGAACTTCTGATGGAGGGTGTTGTGAGTATTTTGTAATTGCTATAGAAACTACATGCACAATAGCTCACAGTTCCAATATTAGTTCCTTCAAATGTTTATCTATGTTGATTTATTCCTGCAGCATTACACCGTTGAACTAAAGGGCAATAATATAGATCTGACAGAGGACGGTGTAGCACATGCTGAGATTATTCTTGGGACAGATGATCTATGGGATGAGAATGATCCATGGGCAAGGTGCTGTTCTGTGCTTGTTTTTTATGTAATATGTACCTTTTTGTCTGATTACAATTGTTTCCCTATGTGCAACTTTTGATCAATTAGTCAATTTTGCTATTGAAATGCAATTTTTGATATGCCTTCTGCTATAGAATATACGTATGTGTGCAAGCAACGAAATGAATCAGACATTTCACAATTCTTCTGTGTCAGCCTTAAATCAGATGATTGTGCACTTTCTTTGCCACGGTTGCAGTTAGCTGCTGAAACAAAATGATAAATAAATGGCATCACACGATGGGGGCAACTAACTTAAATGCAAGTTGTGATGTTCAGTGCCTAGTGAATAACGATAACTTCTCACATGCTGCAGGTTTGTGATGAATGCTTTGAAGGCAAAAGTGTTCTACCGAAGGGATGTCCAGTATATTGTCAGGGATGGGAAAGCTATTATAATTAATGAGGTACTCCCTGAGTTTCAGTATTCTGAAAAGAATGGGATTAGTTTCTTAGTAGCTGTTCTTATTTGTAGACGTTCCTAGTTGTACTTAGCAGCTTGTGCAAGGGAGGGTTTGCATATGTACAAATACATATGCACTTGTACTGCCTATTTGAGTTTTTGGAAGGGATATTGTTACTTTACTGAATTACACCTTAAATGCTCATGGAAGCTCATTAATGTTTTTTTAAAAGCAAGTTATAAATGTTCACTGGGATACCATATTTCTCCTCAATGATGATACATCCTGTCCACATGGTCTTTTCAAGTGGATAAAAATTGCAACCAATAAAGGTAGATCATATCATCCTATCCAGTCAGCTTTTAGTGGCCCATGTAATTGGCAATACACCAGAGAAAATACCTTTGGACTACCCTACAAAAAAAAAATCAAGTAAAACATCAGGACAATAACACAGTCCTCTTCCTGGTATAAATATATCCACTAGTTATCGAGTCCATCCTGGATCTGGTATTCTGTCTTAGAGGCTCTTTCATTTTCAAAATCCTGAACAACTGAGCAGTTGTTAGCAAAAGGTTTCTATGACAACACATGCAATTTCACAAGCACAATGTAACGAATACTGATCGATGATTATGTATTGTGCGATGTGCCAATGAAAATGTCAATGCATACTAGTCACTTGTGATCAGTTTTTGCATGAACAATCCTTTCATGACATACTGAAAGTTCCATTTGCTGATTAACTCAATTTTTATCATACTTTATCAATTATGTGTTGGAATTTTTTTATGTGTTAAAGAAATTTTCTGTGTACCTAACTATTATACATTCATCCATACTGATCAAGTGATCCTTCAAGTCAGAATGTCCTTCAGCACATGCAGTGTTTTTTTCGGTAACATAACATCAGAACATTTCTTTAAATTCACATTTGTGGTTGTGGACTTCCATCGACTTATATTCTCCTAATAATATAGTTCACATTACCTATTAGTTCATAACAATTGCATGCTTTGGAAATCCTGTCGTTAGATGATAATATTAATTGTTTTCCAGCTAACCGGCCGAGTTGAACCCAAAAGAAGATGGTCTGATGGTATCCACCAAGCAGTAGAAGCAAAAGAAGGCCTCAAAATCCAGGTCATTATTGACTTACACATTGCCACCTGACATTGATGGAGCTACTATTTTTATAATTTTCTGAAAGTTTATGATAGTTTCTGCTGTGCAATGCTAATTGCAATTTAATCAGGCAGACTCAGTAATTGTGGCTCAAATCACATATCAGTCACTGTTTAAGCTTTATCCTAAGCTTTCTGGGATGACAGGAACTGCTAAGACAGAGGTATGGTGTTTATTAGGTTGCTTTCTGAATAATCTATTCATCTGTACAGTTTATTATTCCAAGCTGACAGGATCATGCTGGTTTTACAGGAAAAAGAGTTTTTAAAGATGTTCAAGATGCCTGTTATTGAAGTACCTACGAATCTGCCAAATATACGGGTGGACTTGCCTATCCAAGCTTTTGCGGTGAGGCTTGTGGAAGTTGTTCCTCCCTTTGATACTAGAAAAAATCTGATTGATTTTGTTGCTTTCGTAGACTGCAAGAGGCAAATGGCAATATGTACGCGCTGAAGTAGAGTCTATGTTCCAAATAGGCCGCCCTGTTTTAGTTGGAACTACAAGGTGAATTCTATTTTTTGTTTTAATAGTTAATGCAGATTTCATCTCATCACCACATATAACATGCCTCCATGCCTACTGGAAAATTTGGTTGTATCAGTATGAGAATATTAGTATTAGATATTTGTTTCGTCTATTGTGACTTATAATACTTCAGGAGCTAATGAAACTGAAAACTACAAAAGGTTTGTTCTGTTCAAATATGTTCTTTTTAGCAAATTCAAAAAAATTCTTCTTGTCACCGTGGGCAATAAAAAACTTACTAATTAGGTTTCTTCAACACTTTTATCTCCATTTGTTGTTGTTTGTGATTTTATGATGGGAATTTGGTTTTTAGCAACAATGCCTTTTGATGGATGCTTACAAAGTAAATTAGCTAGTTCCTCCTTTGCATTAGCTAAAATGATGTGAATGAGAAAGTAGAAATCATTACTTTTACTACTGCCTTTGTCCCTTCCCACCTGTTTATTAGAAAATAAAGAAGTAAACTTGGGTATTGATTTGTGGGAATGCACCCTTATTTACCTTTTGGAGGAAACATCCAAATTTAAAGGGGCAGTGCAGTAATCATGCCCATGTTATTTGCAGTTGCACTGTAGCAACAGCTCCAAGATACCTGTCTTTCTGTTTTTTTTTGTTAAGTAGATAAACTATGTTTATTTTTGGTCCTAAGATGCTAGGAGATAAAATTTGATTTGAGATAGGATGAAAACCTGTTCATAAAGATGTAGGGTAGCTTATTGTTACCATGACCCCAACTAGTGAAGTGAGAGAAGGGAGTAATGAGGATGCACACTGTAGTTCCATATTTTGCATGTGCAGTTCTGAGTTATATATAAAACTCTCCTTGCGTGGGCTGGAATCATCCTCCTGGCATAATAATTAATAATAGGGCTGCCTAGAAATTCCCTTGGGAGCTTTCAGCATTGGTTATGCCCTTTACCGTCTTGGGATGCTTTTCATACAGCTGTCTAAACAAATGGTGTCTATACTTTTTGCAGTGTTGAGAGTTCTGAATACTTGTCAGAGCTACTTAAAGTTCGCAATATTCCACACAATGTCCTTAATGCAAGACCGAAGGTTTGTAAAATGTTGCTTTAGTTTAACTTCTTGTCTTGTTCTTTTCTATTGATAGAGCTAATTGCCTTATTCCTGACAGTATGCTGCAAGAGAAGCCGAAATAATTGCCCAAGCTGGAAGAAAACATGCTATTACAATTTCAACTAATATGGCTGGCAGAGGAACTGACATTATTTTAGGTGGTAATCCAAAAGTAAGTTCATACATATGTTTACCACTGCTTAACAGGACTCCTTTTAGAAAATGTATAAAAAGTCAAAACTGATAGCAGCATTGTTAGTATTTTAGTTGTTCACACCTTACAGAAATATGATCCATCTTTTCGTTGCCAGATGCTTGCAAAAGAAATAGTAGAAGATAACATACTTCCATTTTTGACCCATGAACCTCCTGATATTAACATGGAAGGGGAATCCACATCTCACAAGGTGCTTCATGTAGATCCTTTTCTGTGCTCCCAAGAACTTTGCAGGGTGTTTCTCACTATTTCCTTTTATCATGGGTAGGGTCTCTCAAATATAGAACTTGGTCCATCATCAGTAGGTCTGCTTGCCAAAGCTGCAATCATGTGTAAGTACCGAGTGTTAATGGTCGTATATTAACATATAACGACATATCTTTTTGTTGTTTGGCTAACTCTTTCACTCTTTTCACATATGCTTCCAGCAAAATATATTCACAACAGCGAGAGAAATGTATGGTCTTTTAGTAAGGCAAAATCCACTATTGCCGAATCTATAGAAATGGGTCAAATGATTGGGATGGACAAACTGCAAGAGCGCATGACTGAAGAGTCTGAGATGTACCCCCTTTGTGATGCAATAGGACTTGCTTATCTCAGTGTCTTAAGAGATTGTGAAATTCATTGTTCTGCTGAAGGTGCTGCAGTGAAGAGATTAGGTGGGCTCCATGTAGTAGGAACTTCTTTGCATGAGTCACGCCGAATTGATAACCAAGTAAGATGCTGCTGATGTAGAAGGAAGCATCTGAGCCATTGCATGCTGCTTATCCCTTTATAGTTTATGCCATATAATATATCACCCTATGGTTCTGGATTAAAATAGATTTCTTATCCATCAGCAGCAACTTTCATTATGTTACACTGCACATATCAATGGACTGATGCAGTATTAACTAGCAGTGTCACAAAAAGAACCTGTAGAAATTCTGTCTTCATATGTTGTTGTGTATTATTCTTTTTAGTAAATATATTTTTTATTAATGATTTTTTATGCTATTTTCTTTTCCCTCAGCTAATGTACCTGAGTCTTTTCAAATAATCATGTAGTAATTTATTGCTTCTAGCCTATTTTAATATGTAAATCATTTCTTTAGATAAAAAGCATATTTGGAAGTTGGAACATATCAATTCTACATAAAGTAATGTTTCGTTGCCTAATTTCATGTATGTATCATATCATCTTCTTGTGATCTTGTTGGGTTTCATTTCTAGCCTATCTCATCCTGCTTGTGACAGAAGGCTTTCTTGATTTTGTTGCTCTTATTTTCTACCACTGTGCAATTAAATCTGCAAGCTTTGTTTTCCCAGCTGCGTGGCAGAGCAGGCAGACAGGGTGATCCTGGGTCGACACGGTTTATGGTGAGGTATGATTGTTCCCCAACAGAAATACTTTAGCCTGCTAAACTGCTGTAACTTCTGGTATGATCTAATAATATAATATATGCTTAATGAATTTGACAGTGCCTAACTTCTTATACTCAGCTTACAAGATGAAATATTCCAGAAATTTAATCTGGACACTGAATGGGCTGTGAGGCTAATATCAAGGATAACGAATGATGAAGACATAGCTATCGAGAGCAATGTTGTTGTGAAGCAGGTCAGATTTGTATTTGCCATATTCAAGCATCATATGGTTGGTGGCATCACAGAGATAATCTTGCTTATGTTCGAGTCTTCAAAATGCAGCTTCTAGGCCTTCAAATCAACGCAGAGAAATATTATTTTGGAATTAGGAAAAGTCTTGTTGAGTTCGATGAAGTCCTGGAGGTATGCAACTACCCAAAATTACAGTACTTGTATTCTGTAGTATGACTTTTTGCTATTCACTTGTATGAACAATAGCCTCAGGTAGCAATCTCCTTTTCTTTGGCAAGCACCCTCGTCTTTTACTATCATTTCTATTGTGTATACTCTTTTTTACTCTTGTTATCCTTTTCTCTTCAAATCATGATTGTCAGATCTTGTTGTAGGGGTGCAAATTGGTGCACCAAAGGGTCTTTGCTAACCTCTTTAGTTTAATTATTAGTGATAGCTTTCCAAATTTTGTCTCATTTTGGAAAACTTGTATTCATGAGGATTGTCAGTAGAAATTATAGTAAAAAGGTATTCACAGCAGAAATGATCGTGAATGCCTTTCAGTTTCTAGTAGCATAACAAATATTCATGTGGATTCTTTTGTTCATACCTTTGATAGGTCCAAAGAAAGCATGTATACAACCTTAGGCAGGTGATATTATCTGGTGACTCTGATAGCTGCAGTGAACAAATTTTCCAGTAAGTTTACTATTGCCTCTCAAATGAAGTTTTTCAATGTTGTTTATGAAATGGTAAGCTATAAAGCATATTATTTTGGATCAAAATTGTGGTGTAGAAAGAATTAATAGTCCATCTTACTTTAAAGTCATTGTTTTTCCTCACTTTGTCAATATACCATTCCAAAATGATCTATGGCTTTTACCTAGACCATTATATGTAGTCACTGTTTTGTTCAAAATGCTGCTGTTTTATTTTATTTTATTTTATTTTTCCTGGACAAGCCTTTAATTGAAGTTTTATTAGGTACATGCAAGCTGTAGCTGATGAAATTGTTTTGCTAAATATTGATCCCCAAAAGGTACTTGTTCTGTCCTGATCCTTAAAGTTCATTTCTGAAAGCATTTATTTTCAGTGCCATGTCAGTTGTCAAAATTATATAATTCTTTCAGCCACCCAAGGCATGGAATCTGGTGAAGCTTTTGGATGAATTTGTTGGTCTAGGTGGAAAACTACTGAGTGGTAATATACACAGATTATTTTTTAGTTCATGTTTATAATGGATATTCTGATTTCTGAGATGCTCTGCAGAATCATTCAAGGACATCCAAGAACAAAACCTACAATCAGCACTTGAGGAAATGCAAGGTTGGGGTCCAGTGAAGGCTGATAGTTTTGCTCTTCCAAACATGCCAGTGCCGCCAGATTCACTTAGAGGAATTCGAAAGAAAACATCTTCTATAATGCGATGGTTTGCCATTTGTGTTGATGATACGTCGAAGTATGTTATGATATTATACGCCTATATATTTTATAGATGGCACAATATAGCATTCACTACAATAGTTATTGATTTGAAAGTCATGTTCCCTTTTTTGATGAACAATCCAGGAAAGGGAGATATACAAACACTGTCAATCTGCTCCGGAAATATTTTGGGGATTTTCTAATAGCTACCTACTTGAATGCTGTGCAAGAGTCCCATTACGACGATGCATATATAAGTGGAATTGAGGTTTGATTCTCCTTAGATTTTTCTTTTCCCCCATAGTATTTGTGTGGTCATAAAACCCAACCAAACAATATCCATGTTTTTGTGGACTCTAGAGGACCTTCCGTGTTCCCCAACATGAAACATATTTGATTGTTTAAACGCCTTCAACTCTGTAAATTTGATCAATATGAATAGTTCAAGACTTTCCTGTACGTAGCATATTTCATATATTTATAGATATCTTTTGCCTCTGTTTAATTGCAGCGGGAAGTACTTTTGAAGACTCTTGATACATTATGGAAAGACCATTTGGTAAACATGAACAAGCTTAGTTCTGCTGTAAGTTGTGCCTTGAGATGTTTTGGTTTCTAAATATTTACATCTGCTCTTCTTTTTCATGACATGCTTTTCAAATTAAACCTAAAAGGAAAATACTGTAAATCAAAGAACCTTGTCTGTGATTTAATCGTCTGCTGATATCTTATCCTGAACACTGGTGTTGACTGGATTTCGAACTGTTTTTTGCTAGGTGAATGTTCGGAGTTTTGGACACAGAAATCCTCTGGAAGAATACAAGATCGATGGCTGCCGCTTCTTCATCTCAATGCTGAGTGCCACACGACGTCTCACCGTGGAATCCCTACTGCACTACTGGTCGTCTCCCATGGAATCCGAAGAGATCTTCAAGACAGAGGGTCAATAGCAGAAGACATCACGTCTAGTGTGGGACTTCTGCTGCAATTCAAAGGCAGGTTAGGCGCTAACATGACAAAGGCAGGAGTATAAACAGGAGCCGTGCGGTGCGTGTTAACCCTGTAAAATTACAAGCTGACATGACCACAGTAGAGCCCTTACATCTGATTATCTGAATGCACAAGAGGATAAGTGTGGACGTTTCGCAAGACGGTGCACCCTAC
>JADLZL010006763.1:0-72209 GCA_015844335.1 Chrysopogon serrulatus | reverse complement strand
ATAAAAGAAGGATTAGAGTGCACAATTCTCACGAAACTTATCCTCGGCCGGTAAACATCGTCATCGGGCTCGAAGGATCTAGAAGACACCCGAAGAAGCGGGACCTACAGGGGAGACCAGGTGGGGCCGGCCGGCCCCACCCTGGCGCCGGTCGGCGCCCCCCTAGGGCTTCTAGCCGTCGCCTTCGGGAGTCTTCCTCCCACGCTTCCTTGGCACCCAAGCAAAGCATCCCTACGTCGATTTAAGGTCGGTTTGATCCGACGGTGCACACAACATGAAGACGCGGATCGATGACGTGGTGGTTCCTTGCCCCCTACTCTACCTCGGCCTATATAATGACGCCCCAAGGCCCTTCCAAGAGGCATTCTACACCCCGGTGCTTTATATTCTCTACATAATTAGGGTTATGGTCCCTCTAGTTGATCTAGTTCTAGTTCATCTAGTTGTAGCATTTAGGAGAGACTAGTTCATCTAGATCTAGTCTTGTTTAGAGATTAGAGAGATTGAGTAGAGGAGTAGAGATTCTGGAGGAGTTCCGGCCTGTCGGTGCTTCTTCGTGGCTGTATTCTTCTGGATTCAGCTCCCTCGCTCCGAGCTGCGTTCTGAGGTACTTTTGTATTCAACATTCCGATTCAAGTAAGCAGTTGTTCTTATTTGTTCTTAAGTTCACAGCTCATATTGAGTGCTTTGATCTTGGTCATTACTTGGTTGAAGTAGTATTTCATAGTGTAGGCGTAGTGCCTAGGCTAGGTTTACTTGTGGATGTCCCCTGATTAGCTGGATAGTGGTAGTCCGCGTGAGGTGACAAATTGTGTTGGTTCCTCTGTAGTCCACTTTCCGTTAATAGGACTGATAGGCTTATAGGTTCTTGGTAGGAGATTACTCTGTTTCTTCTCTTATTCGGGATACTTGTCCGATTAGAACAATATTATACAAAAGCTTACCGGTTGTTAGAACTAGAGTTCAATAGCTATTTCCTCTTTCTTGATATTATCTAGCCTAATTGTAGGGTTACGTCTATAGACTTTGTCATCATCACAACTGTTCCTGTGGATACGATATTTAAAATCTCCTGGGTAAAATGTGATATTGGTACAATATACGTGGCGCTTCTTGGATAATCCTACTTAAAACTTATTTAATGGAGTGCGGTTAATTTATACCAACAAGCATTTTTGGCGCCGTTGCCGGAGAACGGTTTGCTGATTTTAACTTAGTTTAGCTTAATCTTGTATTATACTTTTATCTTTTCTTATTTTATCCCATTCTCTTCATTATTTTTGTATTCATCCTTATATATACTTTTAATTCTATTCCTATCTGTCTTTATGGCATGCGCGAAAGCTTTGTGCCACCAAAATCTAATGAACCTATCATAACACCTGGCTATGAGCTGTGCCCATGTTTAATTAATATGACTCGGGATAAACCCTTCTCGGGAGAAGGTAACGAAAACCCATACTCACACTTACGAGAATTCGAGCAGACCTGTGCATGCTTGCGCATTACTGGCATGTCCGATAAGACTATTAGATAGAAACTTTTCCGTTTTCCTTGACTGGAAGAGCCAAACGTTGGTATAATCGAGCCGTAGGGAGTATGCAAGGTGATTGAAAAATATTATACTCTAAATTTTGTTTATATTTCTTTTCCATCCATAGAGTAGTTAACCTTCAAAAAGAGATTCTAACTTTTAGGCAACTAGAACAAGAATCTCTTAGTAAATCATGGGAGCGTTTTAATGAACTTGTTACATTTGGCCCTGACCTTGGTTTTCTAGACCTTGTGCTTATTCAATATTTTTATTTGGGTCTTACCAAGGAATCTAAGGAATCCCTTGATTTAGCCTCTGGAGGAGCGTTTCTTCACTTATCTATAACTGAAGCAAGGCCTATGCTAGAAAAGGTTGTTTAAGCCTATTCTGAGCTCCCCGAGAAAGAGAAGAACTTATCACCCGAACTAGAAACGGAAGTCTTGGTAGCTAAAACACAATCATCCTATTTCCAAGATTTAGCTATCAATCCTAAACCTTTGAAATTCCAGTTTGATGATTTAGACTTCCAGTTAGCTAAGATGCTTGTAAATCAGTGCACATCAGATCTTCTCAGAAGAGCATCTTAGAAAAAGTATCGTCAACTTCCTTTCCCTCATAAAAGGCACTGAAAAGAGTTCAAGGATGGCATGTCGAGTGATGTCATAGAAGGAGAGCCAAACCACTTAGGAGTAAATTCTATCTTCTCCCCTTCTATGCCCACAATAAATGTCTCTGAATCCATCTCTAAACCCATCCTTGACCTCAATGAATCTTTTTATGCTCTTTCTACTAAACTTTATAATGACCCTAGAAATCTATCAAGACATCTAAAGAATAAAAGTCATAGGAATGCCCAAGAAGAGCAACGACAATGGTAGAAATGCATAGAACATACTAGAAATACATTTGCTATTGTAAAAGAATGGATGGAAGAGGATGAAGCTTTAGCACTAGTATCTAAACTTGGTTTAAATTCAAATGGTGAGCTTAAATTAATTTCTTTAATAAACAGAATTCACCCAAGTTTAGAGAAAGCTTTAGAGACCAACCTTAGGGATATCAATTCATGGGAAATTCTAGAAAATAAAATATCCAATAAATATCATAGGCATGAAATAATAGAGGCAAACTTGTTGCCTATAGACATCCATGAAGAAACACCCTTGGAATTTGAAAAGGAAAATCGCATCGATGAGCATAGAAATTATCTCATAAACACTTCATCGAATCCATAGTCATATGAGAAATCTCCTGAATCTTTTGGTCTCTCTAATATTACCACACACGAGATCTTCAACCCCCTTTTTATACCTGTTCATAAAATCATTAAAAGAGTGGTTGTAGATGTATATGTTTATCATAAATATTATAGATCTCGTTGTAATCTTGATATAGGCGCATAAAGACTAGTGTTCTAGAGGAAACCGCCGCACAAACTCAACGTACAATAATTAGAAGGTTTTTCAAGAATAACCTTGTGTCCCAAAATAACCACTCTTAAAAAATAAATTGAGCTTACACATTTAGCATAGAAATATAATATTCCTTTGGTATTTTTTTTGTCACTAACCATTTCAGATTTGAAGTGAAAAAAAATTAATTAATAGCAGTGCCAGGTATGACCAACCACTCATTATGTAACATTATATCCATCCGAACTTAATTTTTGTCTTGCAAAATTCCAGTTTGGGGGAATAGGCTTATTTAGAAAATCTTATGTTGCTAATATTGGTTGTCTCTATTTTTTAAATTCATGCTCAAAATGTTGCATAATAATCATGCTCTTTCATCTCTGTCTGAATAAAATCTCTATAAGTGTTTTCATATTACCTTTATTTGCTATAGTAAGATTTGGTTTGTAAGTACTGCACATACTTTTAAAGGTTTTTTTTTTTAAATTAAGCGTGGTGCTTAGGTTAAATAGCCTTCCTTAACTAAATTAGATATGGAGTTTAGCTTGATTATTGAACTAGAAATTGTTGTAGTAGACATTGGATATTTTTATCGGGCTAACCCCTGCAGAAAAATTTTTAAAATTAATTTGGATAAGTCATGAGATAAATTCGAATTAGAGATGAGACAGGGGCATATGCTTGAAAAAAGAAGACATAGCTCATTCATCATAAATGATAGAACTGTGAGTATTAATGATTTATTCACTTTATCTTCTACCGCAAGTTACTTTGCCTCAAGCCATGTCTATATAAAACATGATCTATGCTAAAATAATATCAATACTCTTTTTATTAGTATAGACAGAACAAAATGAAATACTAGACAAGCAACCTATGTTTAAAATTTGTATACTCCTTCAGGTATGTATTGTCCACTAATCTGTTGCAGGCATAATAATGACTGGAGTGAAAAGAGTCAAAAGATCAAAGAAGTAAAAAATAGCAAAAGAATAAGTACAACAGAGGAGACAAGATGTCCATGAACAACTCAAGATGCACGAGAAAGGACCACCAGTCATTTACCCTTCATAACTTAGTGCCGTCATGCTCTAATAATGAAGGTAATATTCTAAGGTAAGTGGTCATTGCTCTTCTCTTGATCTTGGTGCACATAAATACACAAACATGTTAGAGTTACAACTTAAATTGATTAACCTAATTAACTCAACATGCTTTGTTCTTTGAAATTATTTATGGCACCGTTCTCTTAATCTCGGTCTTAACCAAACAAGCTAAAATATTATATTCGATCTTGGAAAGACGATAGTCATACTTATGTGAAAATTTATATAGAGATAGACAATCCTTCTATTGGTTAAACAATTTTATTCTTTTCTGTCATGTGAACTTAAATGCAACATTAAATGCTTAATCTTTTGATCTTACCACTCATGTCATAAATAAATAAATCATGTAACACCAATTTTATCTTGTTCAATGTGCCTAAGAATAGAGAAAAATAAATAAAGAAATAAATTTGGTTCTATTGGTGTTTTTCCACCAGCAGAGCCTATGCACTTGATCTCTACCTTAGTTTTGCAAACAGGACAACGCATCGAGCAAAGTTTATTAATTCTACAAGTGAAAGTTCTGTAAAAATACACACCGAGCAAGATGTTTGCCAGCTTACTATTAAAGCTCTACTTCAACCTATGGGCCAAACCAAAGAACAAAAGCGATATCACCATCACTAGAGGTATGCAACCATCAAGACCTCCATCTCTCAAGATGGAGAGATACACAAGAGTGGAAGAAGAAGTTACTGTCGGTAAACTTTAAATTTTATATCCTTGACATAAGGTAATATGGTAGTTATTTAATTAATTAGTATTTCTGTCTATATTAATAAATTTACCTTAATATATTCATCTTTATAAATATTAAAAAGAAAATAAAATAAAATAAAAATCTTTATTGCTTCATTTATTGCATGATAAAATAGTAAAAGCCCCACGTGAATAAACTTGTAGTAACCCTGTAGGAATATTTACTTGTGGTGGTATAAAAAATAATAATAATAGCTCCTATATTTAATTTCTTGCATTATAAAAATCATAAACCCCATAAGAATAAATATTCTCTGTGGTGGCATAAAAAATACAACTATATAATGCACACATATTTAATTTCTACATAAATTCTAAAAAGAGAATCCTGCTTAAACTTGTCAATTTGAAATCAACTCATAAGAATAATTAATTATTTATTGGCTGATCGCTAACCTCTTATTAAATTCGAGCCTCGAGTTTTGGTTTTCTTGTTGGAGTATAACTATGCAGGGATAACATTCACTAAGGAGTGAGTTTATCAGTGGAGCCCACTAAGACTATCGCTGACAAGCTCGCCCTAAAGATCATCAACACCAAGTATTGCAAACATCTAGCTTGGAGGAGGAGCATCCCCTAGTTATCAGGTAACTATACTTAGGCAATTATCGAAGTCTATTTTATTTAGTCATAAAATACCAAAAATATGTGGGCACATGAAGGTCCACGTCTGTTGAGTCTTTTATGAGTCTTTAGTTAAATAAAATCTGAAAACCAATGAAAAGAAGTCTTAGTCAGTATTAATTATATAGAGTGCGTCTAGAGTCAACGATGAACCAGAAAATTTTATTGGAGATGATAAATAGTTGCTCTACCGTAATTCCTT
The DNA here is from genome assembly GCA_015844335.1 of Chrysopogon serrulatus. NCBI lineage: Eukaryota > Viridiplantae > Streptophyta > Magnoliopsida > Poales > Poaceae > Chrysopogon > Chrysopogon serrulatus. Next base: position 66,569 of record JADLZL010006763.1, on the reverse strand, counting down.
TCAAGTGCCTAGTTTTCAACCATGAATTCTCCTGAGTTTTAGATATGACTGCTTTGATATAAGAATTTACTTTGAACCTGAAACTTGTGAAGGCATATGCTTGAGCTAAGTCTAGGTAATTGATTGATATGATAAATGAAGGTCTAAGCTGCTATTTATCTTGTTCCTAGCATTACTAAGTCCTGGAGATTTATTTTAAAAACCTAAAATCTTACATGATGAGCTCTTGTATGATAAAGTTTGAAATCCTATCAAAGCCATATAATATATTTAGCGTTAGAAAAACATTTGCGCGTTCATGCTGCTTGCTTTACATTGAGTTTAGTCAATCTTTGTTGTATACCTTATGAGAGTCTTGTTATGCTTTTAAAATCAAGATCACTTACGCACTCTACCCATATATGCATTACTCTTACTCTAGGGTGTAAGTGCAGTCATTTCCACTTTCTTCTAGATCCACCTTAAAAATATTTTCTCCTACCCTGGGAGTAAAACATCCAAAAATATACCCCATAGGACAGCCTCCATTTAATTACTCTAAGTTCTTATTATTATCTCTCTAATTATTTATATTCAAAGGATGCATGTGGCTATGCAAAAGTATTGAAAAAAAGAGAAGAAGAAAAAGATGAGTAAAAGATGGACAAGTGTCCCAACAATTAAAACAATGGGTACATAGATGCCCGCCTCCCAGATTAAAAAAAAAGAAGAAGAAAAGAAAGAAAGAGAGAATAAAGATAGTCCATGTTTTCCCGCGAAAAGTTCTAAGGAGGGAGTTATCTTCAAAAAGCAAAAGTAGAATTAGTATTAGCCACTAAATACCATATATACACCTATCCACCATATTCCATACACATGCACATCTTGATTTGATTGTATGCCTCGATTCTCTGTGGATCCATTGTTTGACTTTATAATATATGAATTGCAAGTAAGTTCATCCTTGTTATTGCCACTCCTATAAGCTCCACTATGATCCTTAGTTGTAGGAAGGCATAACATCATTAATGCCTCAGTGAGATCCATAAATACCATATATAATAAGAGACTTGAGCGTATCATACAATTAAGCTCTGAGTTTTATTTCGAAAACTTACAAAACTCCAGAATATTGGTACTGTGAAGAATTTAAGACATAGTGCTTGACTTGATTGTTCTATCTTTCGATTGTTCAAGACTTATGCAAAAGCGGTAAAGCTTCATAGTTAAAGGTAAAATGGGTAAGTTTAAAAATTAGAGCAGTTTTGCCTAAACCGGAGGAAAACTTATGTTTAAAAACAAGTGTACTTAAAAGAAATAAAAGTATAACAAAGCAACTCCTGATTCAAGTTTATTAGTAATTAGGCTTAGGTTGTTTGCCAAGGCACCGCAAAAGGTAAGTTTGGGGGAGTTGTTGACGGTGGATAACGTCAACTTTTATTAGAACTTTAGATATGAAAAGGCACATGAATACACACTAGTCTAGGGTTTTAACTGACAATTTCCACGAGTTTTGCATATTCTATATTTTCCAGGGATTATTTCAGAAAAGCATAAAAGAAGGATTAGAGTGCACAATTCTCACGAAACTTATCCGCGTCGGCAAACATCGTCATCGCTCTCGAGAAAGGATCTAGAAGACACCCGGAAGCGGGACCCATAGGGGAGACCAGGTGGGGCCGGCCCCCCCCCCACGCGCGGTCGGCGCCCCCTAGGGGCTTCGGCCGCCGCCTTACGAGTCTTGCTCCCACGCTTCCTTGGCACCCAAGCAAAGCATCCCTACGTCGATTCAAGGTCGGTTTGATCCAACGGTGCACACAACATGAAGACGCGGATCGATGACGTGGCGGTTCCTTGCCCCTTACTCCACCTCGGCCTATATAATGACGCCCCAAGGCCCTTCCAAGAGGCATTCTACACCCCGGTGCTTCATATTCTCTACATAATTAGGGTTAGGGTCCCTCTAGTTGATCTAGTTCTAGTTCATCTAGATCTAGTCTTGTTTAGAGATTAGAGAGATTGAGTAGAGGAGTAGAGATTCTGGAGGAGTTCCGGCCTGTCGGTGCTTCTTCGTGGCTGTATTCTTCTGGATTCAGCTCCCTCGCCCCGAGCTGCGTTCTGAGGTACTTTTGTATTCAACATTCCGATTCAAGTAAGCAGTTGTTCTTATTTGTTCTTAAGTTCACAGCTCATATTGAGTGCTTTGATCTTGGTCATTACTTGGTTGAAGTAGTATTTTATAGTGTAGACGTGGTGCCTAGGCTAGGTTTACTTGTGCATGTCCCCTGATTAGCCGGATAGTGGTAGTCCGCGTAGGTGACAGCTATGTTGGTTTCTCTGTAGTCCACTTCCCGTTGATAGGACTGATAGGCTTATAGGTTCTAGGTAGAAGATTACTCTGTTTCTTCTCTTATTCGGGATACTTGTCCAGTTAGAACAATATTATATAAAGCTTACCGGTTGTCAGAACTAGAGTTCAATAGCTATTTCCTCTTTCTTGATATTATCTAGCCTAATTGTAGGGTTAAGTCTATATACTTTGTCATCATCACAACTGTTCCCTGTGGATACGTTATTTAAAATCTCCGGGTAAAATATGACATTGGTACGATATCTGTGCGCTTGCGGATAATCCTACTTAAAACTTATTTAATAGAGTGCATTTAATTTATACCAACAAGGCTCCTTAGGAGGAGCCACAATTTAGGCTCTTTTAAAACGGCTTTGGCTCCTCTATTTTTTCACCAAAAATAGCTTCAAATGGCTCCTCCTCTTGAATCGTTTGGTAGGGCTCCTCCGAAAGAGCCGAGCTAGAGCCGATGAGAAGCTCGCCAAATACACCTTTAATTACTCGGGAGAAGAGAAAAGTGTGCCGAAGTTTCATTTTTGTCTTCGTATAGATTTGGAATAAGAGAAAAAGTGTCAGTTCATTTTGGGAGTGAAAAAAAAAGCAAGCAGTGGACAACGGATCGGAGAGTTAATATGTCCCCGCATTCGTGAGGTGGTTACTCCGCACATGCCACGCCTCACTACCGAATCCGGCTCTTTGCCGAGTGTCAATTGCTTTGCCGAGTGTTTTTTCGGGCACTCGGCAAAGAGCTCTTTTGCCGAGTGCCAAAGATAAAAATACTCGGCAAAGAGACTTCTTTTGCCGTGTGCCGAAAAAAGACACTCGGTAAAGAGGTCTTTGCCGAGTGCTTTTTGGCACTTGGCAAAAAAGTTTTTGCCGAGTGTTATTTTTTAACACTTTCGGCAAAGAAGATCTTTGTCGAAAGTGTTTTATTTTTACACTTGACAAAGACATATTTTATAGTATATTTTGGAGCAATAAATTAATTTAAATGAAAAAAATTTCTACTACAAAGTTGTATAACTTTTAATATATACAACTTTTATTTTGGTGATTTCTTAATTTGATAAAGTAAAATTAAATCTATTCACAAATCTTACGTATCTCTCTCGTAGTTTACAAAACTATAAGAGAGATATATAAGATTTGTTAACAATGTTTCTATCACTATGTCGAATGATCAAATGACCAAAATGAAAGATGTAGGTCTTGAGAAATTATACAACTTTGTAGTTGAATACTTTTTAATTTGAATTAATTTTGCTAACGAAAAAAGTACAGATCGTATTTCTCAAATTCAAAATTTGAATTTTTAAAAGTATCTTGGATGGGGAAACACACAAAGTGAAAGTTATAGATCTTAAAAAGTTATAAAACTTTGTAGTTGGCTACTTTTTTCATTTGAATTCATCTTGTCACGCAAAATCGCATCTGAATCCGCTCAAATTTGAAATTCAAATTTTATAAACGACCTCGGATGGAGAAACTCCTTAAATAAAAATTGTAGATCTCGAAAAGTTACGAAACTTTGTAGTTGACAAGTTTTTTATTTAAATTCGTTTAGAGCCTTAAACAAGCAATTTTTGCTTAATTTTGCATAATATTTAGGGAACCCAAACAGAATATAAACATATGTGAGTGTGTAGTGCAGTGGGTAGGAGAGGATCCGCACGAGAAAGAGGTCATGAGTTTGAATCCCGTCGGACATGTATTCTCGAAAAATACCGCAAAAAAAGTCCCACGGATAGAGACGAATGAGCGCTAGTCGGTGGGGCCTCCCCGATTAAAAAAAGATATTTTGATGTTATTTTCGGGTTTTTTCGTTTTGGTTGTCGAGTGTTGGACACTCGGCAAAGGCTTTGCCGAGTACCCGATTTTTGGCACTCGGCAAAGAGGTCTTTGCCGACGGGTTCTTGGCCGAGTGTAATATGGACTTTGCCGAGTGCTTGGAACACTCGGCCAAGAAGACAAATCCGGTAGTGATCTTGGTAACTATCGTTGAGTTAACACGTCGTCTTGGTATCTACTGTGAGCCTCTCGAGCCGGGTAAAACGAAATGGAGAGGGAGTAATATAATTACTTATATGAATGGATGAAGTATTATTAATTAATGTTAGTAGGACGTAGGATGTGGCTTGCTGATGTGATAAACTAAATGCTTGTTAATAGATCATGAGATGTATTTTGATGATATGAGTATTATAATTGCAAGTGCCGGTGGATATAACTATATGTGATAGTGGACTGTTGAGGTGGATTGCATGTTGAGTTAGAGTGCTAGTGAGATTTATGATTATATAAGCGATAGATCTGTATCAGTAATAGCTGAATGTTGTGATATTTGTTAATTCTATACTATATGTTCTTTTCACCGTTCTCCTTGCACTAAAACGTATACACGTTACTAATTTCATTGCGGTTAATTGCTGCTGCGAGGGGCGAGGGACAAATCATCCACCGTCAGCAATGTGTTTTGGTCGTCTTAATTATATATTTTTCTAGCGACTTTTTTTTGGAAACCATGTGCAAAATCACCAGCAGAGCACCAGTCAATATTTTCGGCATGTAGCTGTGTTACAATACAGTTACTTGACATGCGTGTAATTAAGTTGATTTGTCTTGATATTGAAAGGATAATTTTCTCTACTCGTTTACACCCCGTAAATAAAATAATATAAAATATAATAGAGAGATCTGGTAGATGAGAGAAAAATTATCTGGGATTATAAAAGGGCCGTGCCACCGTGGCAATGCGCCAATTATTAGCTCCGATCCTATTCATGTACGGAGTATTGAATAACGAGAGGTTCACCCAATAGATCGATTGACAAAATTCATTTATTAAAGTCATTATTGAAAACTATAGCCATCCCTTATAATTCTATATATATATGTGCCATTATTTTTTTCAAAAATACAGAATCATCGCTTTATCGTCATCAAATTTAGAACTTTTCTCTGTTACCACCACACTGCCCATCCAATAATATAGAATCACTTGTCGCTATTAATTTAGATTTGTCCCAGTCTCATATATATAGACACTAGTTTGCCGTTTTTATCCCTTCCTGCTCACGTCCTTCTTCTCTTCCCACCCCGTGTCACTCTTTGCAATTTCTACATCCTCTACAATTATCTTTTTCAGTACCAACTTACTGTTGTGAGATGACAATGGCACATAACACTACTACAGAGTACACAGACAAAAAAAATTTCCTGCTGATCCATCACTGACGGGGGTGTACACGTGAGCCGCCGATAGTGAAGTGGATTTACTACCGGGCCGTAACTCGTAAGCCTATGATCTGGACAAATGATTGAGATTCGAGTAATATGATCTGGACAGATGATTGGGATTCGAGTAACTTGGCAATGAAGCCCCCAATCTATGCTGGTTTGAACCAGCAGGACCTGGTAATAACATATCACTGTCGGTTAAAGAAAAATGACCCGACAGTGATGTATAGTTGGGATATCGCTGCTGAGTCAGTCCATAATGGTCAGTGATATAGCAATGTGAAGGATCTAATGGATTGCTAGAGAGGATGAATAGCCTATGAAAAAATTCTTTTAAAGGCACAAACAAAACTAGATACAATAATATTAGGGCGTGTTTGGTTCCCCGTATACAGCTCAACCAGGCTCCCGGGATGCGACAATTGAATGTTTGGTTGCCTGTACCGCCGTTTGGGCCTGGCTCGCGTGGTGCAAAAAGCACCCTTCAGCTAGGCTGCGCAGATACGAGAAAATCGAGCGTTTCCCGGCGGCCAGGCTCGCGCGGGACGCGAGGTGCATGCGGAGAGCCTGCGCACGGCCAAAAAACTATCCGCTCGGTGCTAGACCAATCAACCAAACAGCAGTCGTCAGCAGCCTGTTTTAATTGAACCAACCAACCAAACGCAGGGACATCGCATACATTGGACCTGGCCGTAGAGAGCCTGGCTCCCTGCTACGAGCCTGGCTGCAGTGGGCAGTGAACCAAACGCGCCCTTAGTAACAAAAGTGATTTCAAATAATTCCCGGTGCTTAGCCTAGCACTCAAATGCAAGCTTTTCCTATACAACTCTATTAGCAAGATGAACAACCAGCTATATATTAAAACACTCTAGGATTTTTTCATTTTTAATCTCATTTTATTTAATATTTTAATAATAACCGCACCTAAATAATTTTTGCGGATTTGACCCTTCGGTCACGCCAGTCGTTGGCGTAGCAAAATCTACCACATTAGACGGTGTTTCTAACATGGAAAACCTTGTCGCACCACTCCCGTTGACATGACAGTATTGTTACAGTAGGACGCAGGGAGTGGCGTGGAGGCATAATAAGACTCACATTAAAAAAAAATCATAACTTTTCTATACAACATCATATGAAGATGGTTTTTATATGACAATTGTAGACCTTGATGAGATCTAAAACATTCTAGCTTTGAGTTTTTTGATTTGAAGATGCTAAGATACTTCAAAAAATAATATACAATTTCAGCACCATAATAATTGTGCACAAGAGCTTGTCGTATTCAAAAATTAATATCTTCTTTGTCTAGTCTAAAATAAAGATAATTTTTATATCAAAATTGTAGCTCACAATGAGATATACATCTTTGTAGCTTTGAGTTCTTTTATCTGAGGACGTGAAGATGTTTAAAAATAATATCCAATTTCAACATCATAATAATCGCATATAAAGAGGTTGTCAAATTAGACATTTGTATCTTCTTTGTATAGTGTCAAAAAAAGATATTTTTTATATTAAAATTGTAGCTTGCATTGAGATCTACATCCTTTTATAGTTTTGAGGTCGTTAAGATGGTCAAAAAATAATATAAAATTCCAGCATCATATTAATCATGGACCAGGGCTTGTCGCTTCATGAAATTTTCATTTTTCTTGTATGGGGTTATAAAATAATTTTTATATCAACATCAACAAATTTTTGGTTGAGGCTTTTTTATATCATTAAGATGCTCAAGAAAATCATACAAAATTTAAGAGGCACATTAATCAGCCAAAGCTTATCTTTTTAGGAAAAAACATATCAGTCCATATATGTTGAATAAACATAATTTTTAAATGGATGGTGTAGCCCTCAATAAAATTTATATTTTACATTTTAAAAGTATTTTTATGCTATATTAAATAAGAAATATATGATTTTCTAAAAAGATCATTTTATGCAATTAAAATCTCTCTTAAATTTTGTATTATTTTCTTGAGCATCTTAACAATCCCAAGTGAAAGGTCTCAAAACAAAATAGATGTTTATGTCATCAATGGCTACGATGTTGATATAGAAAGTACTTAAATTTGACACCATACAAGAAAAAATAGAAATTTCTTGCAATGACAAGCACTGGTTGTTGGTATTTCTTATGCACAATTAAAATATGAAGGATTCTGCAAGCGCCACGAGAAAACCACTTTGTAGCATTTTACCGGGAGTATTCGAGGTATCGTTATTTATATTTTACCACTGGGAAACAATGGATAAAGATGTTGATAGTTCACCATCATATATCTACTAACTAATACACCAACTAGACTAAAGTAGGGGTAAATAATAGATGATAGAAATTATGCATATATGACACATAAAGGAGAATTCTATGATAAAAGAGTAGATAGCTAAAGTGAGAGGACAACAGGAGAGTTAAAGGTTTCTAAGTACTTCTCTATTACTGGGGTTCTATAATAACTAATTCATGGTGAATAAAGCAATCACACAATAACACTTTGGGATATCGGAACACTAATCACGGAAACAAGTGAGAAAGGACTAGAAAGCTCCGACTACGGTCCTACAAACACCAACCCTAACATGGTGGAATACGTCGACCGTCAGGGCTGTCACCACCTGGGGCTACCACAACTATATGTTGGATTGGGTACAATCTCAGGTAATCTATAGTCTAGACTCTATGTCTACACTATCGATTACTACCCTAGTCACAATTAATAACTAGAGCATCTAATACAGGTGGAGATCCTATGCTAAAGTATAACAACTATACTAATCAATCAAATGTAATGCATAAGAGTAAATAGAGAAGATAAAATATATTAAAGCATAAGTCTTACAAGAATAGATACAAAGGCATACCAAATCTTTAAAGACTTCTCCAGATCCTGAGCGTAGCTCCGCTCTCCCTAACTCTCAACTAGACCTAATCTACTACATTGGAAAGTCTAGCCCTAATTCTCTTGAGATGAGAGGTCATCCATTCGATGGACGCCTCTATATTCCATAATAACGTGGTGCCCCCAGAGAGAGGGGTCTGGCCCTGTATTTATAGCCCGGTGGGAGAAACGTGAGCTCTTTGATCAAACCGACTTAAGGTATGGTGGAGATGCATCCTTGAAGGTGGTGGAGGAAGGTTCTAGAAGACGAAGGCAAGAGGCTGTAGGGGGGTGCCGGCCAGCCCCAAGGCCCATGCTGGCCGGTCTGGGCCCACAACCATTCGGGCCCAACTTCGTTTGTGTGTCTTCTTGTTCCTTTTAGGGCTCTATGGCGCATGTTTCGATCTGGAGTTGATATCTTTTAATTCTGGGCTTCAAATATAGCAAATGATACGTCCGTTTCGATCGTCTCGACGAGCCCGTCGCAATGGTGCAGTTCAATTCTTTATTTGACATACTTTTATTTGATGAAAAATTACACACTCCTGCAACACAAGTGAGGACACCAAAACTCGTGGAACTTGTTAGAATCAAAACCTACAACTATGCTTTGTAATCCATTTTGTATCATTTCATGCAATAGTTAATGATTATATTTGGTGTTTAATGATTGTCAACACTGGTACAAGATAAATATGATGCTGGAACTTTATATTATGTTCTCGAGCATCTTAACAAACTCAAATGTGAAAACTCAAAAAATAAAGATGTAGATCTTATTATGAGCTATAACTTCAATATAAAAAGTATCTTTTTACCATACAAAGCATATAGTAATTTTCTAATATGACAAGTTGTTTGTACATGATTATTATGATGCTAAAATTGTATATTATTTTTTATATCTTAACAAAGATGTACATCTCATTTTAAGCAATAACTTTGACATAATAATTATCTTTATTTGTACCACACAAAGAAGATATTAATTTTCTAATACAACAAGGTCTTATACATGATTATTATAGTGCTAAAATTGTATATTATTTATTTTAGCATCTTAACGGTCTCAAATGAAGGAACTCAAAACTAGAAAGTTTTAGATCTCGAATTTTCACATGTGATATCTTAGGGATTGTAAGCACCGTGCGTGACGACGTGCTTCAAATCTTCTCAAATTTTTATGACTACATCGACATGCGATATCATGCCTAGTCAACAAGTTTCATGAATTTCAGACTACGTTTGTATTTTATAGAATTTAAAACCTATTCACCCGCACGTTTGTGGTCAAGTTTCAAGATGAAGACGTCGAAAATTTCGGTCTGTCTTTTGGCAACGGCCTCAAATAATACTCAATAACATGAGTATCTTTTTTCATTCATGAAATTTCATTATTCAATGCGCTTACAATTCAAATTTGCATTTTTCTAAAAAATCAATGAAATGAAATAAACTAATAAAATATAGAAAAATGTACAACAATTATGCCAAATTTCAACATGTTGGTCAAGGTATTATAGTAAGGCTAAAAAATTAGAATCCAAAATAAAAAAATAGTTTGCCGAGTGTCCATGAAAGACACTCGGCAAAGTGCCCATTTTGCCGAGTGCTAACGGACAGCACTCGGCAAAACGCTGACGGTGGCTACCCCCGTCACTCTTTGCCATGTGTATTCTTTTGCCGAGGGTTGACACTCGGAAAATTGTAAACACTCGGCAAACCATATTTTTGCCAAGTGCTCATTTTTTGTCAAGTGTTTTGGCTCTAACACTCCTGGCTCTTTGCCGAGTGTCCGTGTTTTGGCACTTGATAAAATTCTAAACACTCGGCATATCTCGGGTTTCCAGTAGTGCATTGTCGGTTTATGCATCAACCTGGCAGTGACACTCATTACATCACTGCTAGATCATGCATCAACCTAGCCCTGATGTTTTGAACCGACAGTGATACTCTATTGTCACTGATAGGTCGCCTAACCGGCAGTGGTAGACCATCCTGTCACTACCGATTAATATTAACAGGGCATGAATCTTGATAATGATGGGTTCTAATCCGACAGTGATTATCAGTTCTAGCTAGCAATAACGTTTGATGGGCACGTTGGTGGTTGTGATCGAGTAGCACCACATAATAGGCAGGGCACGTTCTGGAATCTGGATTAACGAAGGCCAGAACTTTGACCCATTTCTGCAAATAAGTAACGTAGGTGACTTGCTTGAGGTCGTCGTTCCATTCATTGCCTCATCAAAAGGGGGCTTCCTTCGTCTCTAGAATTATGCCAGTCCTCCTTTCATTCTTTTTTATATATCGTCATTCCCATTATTGCTTCATCAAAAGGGAGGAGCTACTTTTTTTATGGGAGGGAGTAGCTAATATTAGTAGCGAACTAATCTGCTAACTAGTGCATAGCACTTTCCAAAAAGAAAAAGTAAAAAAAAAAAAAACTACAAGGAAGGCCGATGAACCAAAACGTCCCCTTGTGAGCCCATTTAGACAATCCCCTCTGACGAGCCCATTACTATCCATAGCCCAAACTGAAACACTATCTGTAGATGATGCCAGCCGGCCCACACACTGCAAGTCTGCAAGATTCCTTTTTTTTTTTGTGACGAAGCACTAGCTAAGCTGAGCTTCTCCAAGAGTTTTGTAAAACTCACTTGCTATATCTTGTGTTTTAGCAACTTGCTAATTTATTTACGAAGTGAAAAAAAGAAATATCTCCAATAGTTTGGTATTCCCACTTGGTAAATTTGAAAAAGTAGGCACACCTGGCTCCAAATTGATTTGGGCCTCGCGCGACCTTCCTTCTTCTCGCGAGCCGCCGCGCCGGTCTTCTGTAGCGCCGCGACTGTTTACTCGCGAGCGGCTGCGACGGTCCTTCTTCATCCCCCGTCCTCTTCCCCTTGCCCCGGCCAGGTGTTTGTTCCATCGCCGGCGCCCGAACCTATCGTCGTTGCATCACCTAGCGTCCCTGTCGTCGTTGCATCGCCGGACTTATCCACCAGTTTGGTGCCCCATCGCTGACGTTCAAACCGGCCCGCCATCGTCGTGTACGACAAGCCGGCCTTCTTTTCCAGCAAGCCAGGCATCGGACAGCCGTCCAACAGGTCTGTACGTCCTCCGGTTGCTGTGGCTTCTTTATTTGGAAAATTTCTGCTCCGATCACGCGGGACAGCGGCGCTCGGGGGATAAATTTCGCGATAGCAAGTCAAGTTCGCACTCGCAAATCTCTGCACTTGAGACCTGCGGATAGCAACTTGGTAAATTTAGCAAGTTGAGATAAGGAGTTCGTTGGAGGAGGATTTTTATCTTTTTTTAGAAATTTTAAAGGATAAAGAAGTTGAGATAAGGAGTTGTTGGAGATGCTCGCTAGCTGCTGAGTTCCAGTTCGAAACAGAATGCGGATGTACGTTTCATCAAAAAAAAAAATGCGTATGTACTAAATCCGTAACAATGAACGACCATATACATTAGTGGATATAAAAGCTAGAATATTCTAAAAAATGCACAAGAAATTCAACAAAGACAGCCAGCAATCATGTGCCTGCAAGAAAATACCACCAGCAACTGCACTAGACTGTAGATGTAGATACAACAAACGTTGGACCGAAGAAGGCGACAGCCGGGCCGCGCCAGGACCATGCGGCCATGCCCCGTGCCCGTGCGCCCCCCGCCCCAGCGGACAAGGAGTTGTGGGGGCTGATCGGGACGCTCACCAATAAGCCACTGTTGCTGCTAGCTGCGTCGATGGAACAAGACGACGGCCGGCCGGTCGATTGGGTGGTGGTCCGGCTGGCCGTGCAGTGCATGCGCTATAGTACTAGACTACTCCCTCCGTCTCTTTTTTTATATGTTGTCGTGGGATGCGTGTTATAAATTTAATTTGATTTATAGAAAATACGTATAATATTTATATCTCCAAATAATTTTGTTAAAAAACTAAATCCAAAGATCTTTCCGATGATACTAATTATAGTAGTAATCGATGATATTTATTATTTATTAAAATTATCGGTATTTATGTCTCGGAAAATGAAACGACAAATAAAAAAAGGACGAAGGGAGTAGATAAGAAGCTAGCTGTCCCGGCGGCCGGCCCAGCGGTCGGCCGGCGAGCACGCGCGCACGTGAACGCCCGGCGAACCTGCGGCCGGCGTCGCGCCACGACGCCCGCGAATCGAAAGCTGCATGCCCAGCTGCCCAGGCGCGTACGTCCGGCCGCTACTCCGCTGGCTGGGGACGCCGGTCGCCGGGCCACGCGCGGATCGGACGGATCAGCAGCAGCCAGTAGCGGAGAATCTAAAGCTCTTCGCCTGTGGAGTGGCACCGCATTATTGGCATTTGGCACGCAGTCCCGTCCTCTTTTGCGCTGTGTGGGTTCACAACTTCACGTGAGTAAGCTATTCGTCACGTGAATGTTTTTACCTAACGATGACTAATAAGCTACTGCTGCTCTAGTACAGGAGTTACATCAGAGTACTGAGATGTCCTTCTCGAAGAACAAGACACTGCTACAGAACAGGGCTGTAGTCCCCGGCCGTAAGGGCCCTTTAGTCCCGGTTACGGGCCGGGACTAAGGTTTCATGACTAAATGTCCCACCTTTAGTCCCGGTTCCGTGCCCGGGATTAAAGGTCCACCTTTAGTCCCCGGTTGGTAACACCAACCGACTAAAAAAGGTGTGCCAGGTGCACCACGACCACCCCTTTTTAGTCTCGGTTGGTGTTATCAACCGGGACTAAAAGATTTTTTTTCTTTTTTTTTTTTTTTTCCTTTTTCTTTTCTTTTGGTTTTCCATTTCTGTTTTACAGTTATATTATTATTAATTTCGAATGCGTATTGTTTGTCTTTGTTTTTATGTAGACGCCAAGCACCTATAATTTATATAATTTAGAGCATTACATATAAATATACTATATAACACTTTGTTTATATATTATACATGTATATAGGTCCATAATATAATATTTATACATATCCATCACGGATAAAGTATTTATAACTTAATTGTTCTCCCAAGGCACTCAAGCGTCGTACAAATGATCATCTTGGTTTGGTTTGATTGGCTCGTCGGGGGTTGAAGTAGTACTCGCCGAGCCGGATTCGAACTTGGTCGTTAAGAAATCCTGCGATTGTCTCCTGAATTCCTTTTTAGGCGGATTTCATTCAACACATTTTCCCTCAACCACGTCTCCTTTAGTAGACATTAAAGAAAAAAAGTTAGAGGTACGAATAAGATTTATTAAATAGCAACAAATAAATGAAATAAACTTATTATATATACATATTACATACTTTTGCGTGCTCAAAATTTGTTCTTTTTTCATAGACCGTCGAAGTTCGCATGACATAGTAGCCACACAAATTTTTTTGCCCTAGGTGGCTGCCGTAGAATCCACTGGAAGTAGGATAGGCTTTGAAAGTGGCGCTTTCAAATGCTGGGCGGTGTTTACGCACGAACCAAGCCCAAACCCTAGCAATAAAACGATCATTATTAATTATCTATTACCGAAGTTAAAGAGCTAAAATTAATATTTAGAGATCGAAGTTACCCTTGGATAATATCTATCATTTCTTGGTAATCTTCCGATGGTTTTCTCAACGAGTCATAGATTTGCAAATGACTTTGCTTGGGAGATCAATCACAATTAGTATCCAATGATAGGCGTATTTGTGTGTAGGCAAAATAATTATATATCTTTATACTGATCGATTAATTAGGTTAATAGAATGTACGCACGATAACGATATTTACTTAAAGTTATAGGGAAAGAGTATATATCTTTTATCCTTTTGATTGATCAAGTACCTCCGTAGATTTCTCTCTCTGTTTGAACTCTCCACATGACATACGGAGTCTTGGGGTCTTTGAATACAACATAAGGATCTACAAATCCAATCTCCTTGTCATTTCTAGCTCGGAGGTCCCTCATCATGTTTCTCGCATATGTATAGCCGGTTTATGTAATTAGTTATACATATACATGATAAGTTTCTGATGACATTATTAAAAGAAAGAATCACTTACGCACGAAGCGGTGATTAGAGATTTGTCCAGGCGTCCATGTGGCATAGCTGGTGTAGCTCATTAAATTGAACATAAATAATATCATCACCACGGAAGTAATGATGGTTTCTAATTCGGACCTTGAGATATAGTCATCTCGCACTTCTCGCCACACGCCGCAAGGTACCACCGGTTTAGCAAGTACATCTGCGTGCCAAGTTTGCTTTGAGGGCCGCGGGGTTGAATAGACTCTTGCCATATTTATATGTCTTACGCCAATGATCAATTTCTTTTGCACTTTCAATTGCTGCCCGACTATCATTTGGGATAAGGTAAGACCGGTGTCCGCAAAAAAAATTTTCAAGATCCTTATAGTTCAAACACTGGAGGTATCTGCTGGTCTAGCACGTCGATGTTTGAACCATATTCATTCCCAACGACTAAGCGGGGGCACTGATTGCTTTGATTGTTCCCGGTGCTGCTACACCCTTGCGTGCTCTTTTCTCTTTCTTCTTCTCTTCTTCTAGGGATTTGGTTATAGTGCGATCATAGTCGGATAAAGATGATGATTCTTTACGAGCTGCACGCCTCTTTTTTTTGTTGAGCCTCAACCCTTTGCCGTAGAAGTTCGGCTTTAGTAAGAGGTAGGGCTTCTCGGGGTTTCGCTTGGATTCTCTTTCATCCCGAAGTCTCTTGAAGAAACTATCCACATCGACTTTACCGAAACATCTATTTCTGCGGCAGCCGATCTTCTCATAGGACAGCTTCTTAGGAATGACGGGTTGTTTCTTTTTTCGAGGCTTTTTTTTTTTTTTTGGCGGGCGGCCGACCACGATTGATCGTGTGGCCGGCCTCTTCTTCAATGATGGGTCCACCGGTTTTGGCGCCTGAGCCACGTGTGGAGGCGATGGGGCGACCGGTGGGGGTGTTGGAGCCCGGCGTGGAGGCGAAGGGGCAGCCGTTGTCGGGGTTGGAGCCGGGGCGTGGAGGCGAAGGGCAGCCGGTGTCGGTGTTGGAGTCGACGTGGAGGCGAAGGGGCAGCCGGTGCCGGTGGGGGGGTTTGGAGCGGCGTGGGGGCGTTGGAGCCCGAGGTGGTGGCGTTGGGCCCCGAGGAGGCGACGTTGGATTTGGAGGCGATGCGGCCGTGTCTTGCACTTGCCTCGTCATCACCCGCAAAGACTATGACATGTTGGTGACCACCGTGAAACCAAAGAGGTATATGAGTAAACCGCTAACTAAGGGAATGCAAAATAAAGTTAGTGAATAAATGTATCGTCAAGTTTAATCCGCACCTAGGGTTAGGTTCATGACGAGGAGGTGGTGGTACACTACTAGGTGATGCCCCAGAATAATGATGTAGCGCTTGCGCCAACAAATGAAAGCCTTCTCTCGCTTGTCCTAGAGTCTTCTCTCCATCACCTCCTTCTATCTCAAGGTGCACATTTTCGAAGCCTTTGACAACTCTATCCACCGAGACACTAGCATATCCAGTTTGGAACTATCGCCCCATGGATTCTTGGTGTCTTCGTAGGGTCGACAGGAGTTACAACACCGACAAAGAACCATGATTTGTGGCAGCCCCCCCGTGGAATATGCAGCTCACATGTTGTCTTGGGTTCGTGGCGTCATCCACCGGAAAGCGCAGCCCCACGTCGTCTTGAATAGTTGGCACCTCCGTGGAAGCGCAACTGCTTTTCAACTAACCGGGGGGGCTAATGTTGACTACAGGCTCTGATGCAGTTTGCCTTTGCATAGAACTTACTGCTTCCTGCACTTGCCTTTTGATTTCCTCGTTCATTCTCCCTTCTAGCGCTTTCTCTCATTTTGTATCGCTTCACGAGCCGCTTCACGTGACTCCATCACCCGGTGCCCTCCAACCTACGCAATCGCTCTGCCTCCTTTTCCTTCTTTCTTTGGCGGCTTCTATAAGTGGGTCTATCTTTAGGGAAGCCATGCTCCCACGATATCTCCCCATAGCCCCTTGTTCGCCCACCGTGTTCAGCAGGTCTCCGGGCGTATGTCGGCTCATCCTTCTCTCTATTTGGCTGCCGGGGAGCCACTTTCAACTAATTCTCGGGCTTGTGCCATTCTACATCCCACTCTCTGCAGCTTCTCGCCGTACACTACCTTTCCGGTCTCTAGGTCTAGGGTTCCCCATGACCGAAGAACCAATACTTGGCGCGCTCAGGCCAGTGCAGTGATTCTGGTTCCATCCCCTTGTCAACAATCTCCTGTTCCAGCTTCTGCCACTTAGGAATAGCGGTCACGGTAGCCACTGAACCCAAGTGATGGTGGTATTGCTTGTGGCTAGCATTTTCCCCGATTACGGATCATCCGTGCCTGACCCTCATCTGAGTTCTTAAACTGTACGAACTCATCCCAAAAAGGCCTCAACTTGACGTAGGCCTTGTTGGTGAAATCCGGGGTCCGGCCATGTGCAACAAAAGTCTTGTACAATTTCTTCTTCCAAGCCTAAAATTGTTTGGCCATCTTCTGCATAGCCCAGATTTTAACCTTCTCCTTCAAAACTTCATCCTGTGTATCGAGCGTGAAATGTTGAAGGATATCTAGCCAAATCAATTCTTTGTCACGATCTGAGACAAAACTAATATTGGGGTCGTCTTTCCGTTGCCTCCATTCTCGAGCACTGATCGGGAGCCTGTCTCTTACTAGGTATCCACAGTGCGTAACAAATTTCTTTGAATGTTCCCCAAGTACTTGGCCTGTACTCTCGTCGAATTCCGACAGAATGTACCGACCCTCCAACGGCTTCTTCGGGCCTCGCACTTTTCTACTACTCCCGGAAGCTGTCGCCGAACCAGAGGGCTACACAAACAAGTATAAATATATTAAGACAAAAGCCATTCTTTTTAATTTCATGTATACACATATATACTAGATTGTAGATAGACCTTATCGGGGATTGTCTCCCACAAGTTCTTCATAATCAGTAAAGCACTGACTCCCATCATCTATTTGTTCATTGTCACCACCTTGGACTTGGGGATTTTGATTGCCGCCGCTGTTGATTAGGTCCATCATTGTCTCATCCGTGTTATCATTCGGATCGGCCATTTCTGCAAAAGTTGTTAATTAAAAGATGTTAGAATTCAATTAGTCATGTAGCGCCACAAGAAAAAAGAAAAATATACATGAGGAGGTTAGTAAAGTTAATTAAAAGTACCATTAATAAAGTTACATGACATAAAGTTACATGCAAATTGGGTTAGGTGTTACTTCACATAATATTACAAGACTATAGATATTACATGAGGATGTTAAGTCACTTGACATTACATAACATAATGAATTTACTTGACATTATATTAAAATATTACAATATTACAAGACTTTAGATATTACATGAGGATGTTAATAAAGTTAATTAAAAATAAAGTTACATAATAAAGTCACTTGACATTAAATTACATAATCAAGTTACTAGACATTAAATTAAAAAGAGAGGGGAGAAGGTCGTTAGGGTTTTGAGTTAATTATATTATAAGTTATATTATAAGTTATACTTGTAATCTGGTATCAAGTTACTAAACATAATTATATGATAAGTTACCATTAATAAAGCCAGTTTTGTTATAAGTTATACTTGTAATCCAGTGTCAAGTTACTAAACATAATTATATTATAAGTTACCATTAATAAAGTTAATTATATTATAAGTTATACTTGTAATCCGGTGTCAAGTAACTAGACATAATTATATTATAAGTTACCATTAATAAAGTTAATTATATTATAAGTCGGCGTCGTGTGTCTTGGTTAGCCGCTAGGTCGCGGCATCGTGTCTTGGTTCGTTGCTAGGTCGTGTCTTGGTTCGTCGCTAGGTCATCGCTAGGTCATCGCTAGGGCGTGCCTTCGTTCGTCCGGTTAGTCGCTAGGTCGTTAGGGCGTCGTTAGGGTTTCGAATAAAACAAATTGTTTCGATTCGCTCACGAATATCGTTAAATCGGCGTGTGCGTGTGCTCTCTTTCTCTCGACAAGTCCTGCATGGAGATGCTCTCGGCTCGATGGCCGGCCACAACACACATACATGCATCGTCCTCGGCTCGATGGCCGTCCACAAACACACAAACGCGATCGATTCGATGGCCGGCGCAACACACAACACAAGCATGGCGGCGCTCACCGTCAAGCGTGAAGGGCGGCGACGGCGCGGAGGCTTCACTGCCGCCGGCGTGCCTCCGTGCGCGCGGCTCTCGCCGAGACGTCGGCGGTGCGGGGGCTCTGGCCGGCCAGAGAAGAAGAGGAGGCCGAGCGCTCCCTGCTCTGGCCGGAGGAGAAGAGGCGGCAGCGGGCCTCCCTAGCCGGAGAAGAACGCGGCGGAGAAGAAGGCGGCGCTCCCCACTGCTCTGATCACCAAAAGGATTCATACCGTCTGTACTTAAAGTGAACCTCAAGTTTCTTGCGTCTTTTGCAAACTTTGGAAATTCCCTATCTATTGCTCTCCACTGAGACCCATCAGCAGGGTGTCTCAACATGTTGTCTACCTTACGGTCTTCTTTGTGCCACCGCAACAACTTTGCATGGTCCTTGTTTTTACGAAAAGACGCGTTTGAGGCGAGGTATTATAGGAGCATACCACATAACCTTTGCGAGAGATTTTCTTTCTAGGACGTTCTTCCCCCCTCAACATCGCCCGGGGTCATCTCGCTTTGATCTTATACCGTGATGCTTTACATACGGGGCATTCATCTAAATTCTCGTAGTCCTTGCCACGATGCGGGATGCGTCGTTAGGACATGCATGTATCTTACGGATTTCTAATCCCAAAGGACAAACGACCTGTTTTTGCTTAAATGCGTAGTGGTGGGCAATTCATTAGGGTTCGAAGCATCTTTTTTGGATCTTCGATGGCTTGTCCAAATGCCTTATCGGATACACCATTCTCATTGCCTTCCATTTCAACAATTCCGGTGTTGTACCCAATTTTTTGCCCATCTTGGGCGGATGGGTATAGTAATTTCTTGTGATCTTCTAGCATGCGGTCAAACTTCGCCTTCTCTGTTTCACTTTCGCATTCTTTCATTGCATCACGAATGGCATCACCAAGAGCATCACCTTCACCAAGAGCACCTCCCTCTTCTTGACTTCTCCCATTCTTTGTATCATCGAAGCCACCGAATTGAGCAATAATGTCGTCGGGCTCCGGTTGTTCTTGTTCTTCTTCACATTCTTCCATCATTATCCCGGTTTCTCCATGCTTGGTCCAACAAATATAGTTTGGCATGAAACCTGACTTCAACAAATATGAGTGAATATTTCTAGAGTTGGAATATTCCTTCAAATTCTGACACAATGCACATGGGCAACGTATGAATCCATCCCGCTTGTTTTCCTCGGCCACTCTTAAGAAATAATGCACACCATCAATGAATTCTTTGGAGCGGCGATCGGCATTGTACATCCAACCACGTGTCATTGTCTGCATTGCAACATAAAGTATGATAAGTTTCTAATTTTTCCTACAGAAAATAAAAAAGTAACAAATAACCTAAAATTCTCTATTTCTAATTTTTCTCATCAAGCAAAATTAAAAAAACACCAAAGTTCTCTATTTCTCTAAATAATCAAGAAATTTGGTAGGCATACTAGTTATAATTAACTAATTAACCCGGTCACAAATTGCAAATTAAAGTATTATAACCTAAAATTCTCTATTTCTATCGAATAGGTAGAGACGACGCGCGTGGTGCACCTAACGATGTGGCGTCTTTGGATTTCAGCGCGACATGCGGAGACCAGCGCCGCCCATGCAGAGTGCTTTGCTGGCTTTTCTAAACAAGCAAAACTAAAAAACACCAAGGTTATTTATTTTTCGAACTAATCATGAAATGTGGCATGCATACTAGTTTAAATTAACTAATAAACCCGATCACAAATTGCAAAATAAAGTATTCTAAGTAACTAACTAACACATAACCTAAAATTCTCCATTCTTATTTTTTCTAAACAAATTTTATATTCATACTTAGTTATAATTAAATAATCCTTCAAATATATTATTTATACTTAGTCATAATTAACTAATTAACCAGATCATAAATTATAAACTAAAGTATTATCAAATATTATTTTTAAAAAAACTAATTATAATGATAAACCATAAATTTAGTATTTTTCTACATTAAAATATTTAAACGATGAAGTGATTGGAGTTTAAAATTGTGTAGAAATCAAAAAATAAAAAACCACATGTATAACACCACAAAATGAGATAAGCTGTTGCTAAAACTTAAGAAGATGAAGTTAGTAACCTCTAAACATGTAAATGACGGCGTAGAAGTGATGAAATGAATCAATATCTGGAGATGTGAGCACAAATCAAGCAAGAACACATGAAGAACATGAAGAACAAAGAAGAAAGTGAGCTCGGGCAGCTCGGCCGGGGGGGAAGAAGGATTCAAATATGGGGGGGGATTTAATCCCGGTCCCTAACACCAACCGGGACTAAAATCCCATCTTTAGTCCCGGCGGTGTCACGACAGGGGACAAAACCTTTAGTCCCGGTTGGTGTTACCAACCGGGACTAAAGATGGACCTTTAGTCCCGGTTGGTATCACCAACCGGGACTAAAAGTCCCCCCCGCAGATGCTGCGACACAATAGCCGTTGGGTTGGGGACTTTTAGTCCCTGTTGGTGTTACCAACCGGGACTAAAGGTCTTTTAGTCCCGGCGCCAATTTTTCGGGAGCTATTGCTCATTTTGCCCAAGTGACCAAAGGCCTGTTACGTAGTAGTGAGAGATGGTCCCAAAACGCGACTTTATTCGGCTAACAATGTTCAGAATTCTCAGTTAGGATTTGATGGTTCTTTTTTAGTTTTTTACTAAGTTATTGAAGTTATAGGGGTTGATTGTTCTTTTTTTATTTATTAATTACTGAGTTATGGAAGCCATAGGGGTTGGTGGTGGTGGTTCTTTTTAGTTTTTATTTACTGGTGTTAGGGTTTCTGAGGTTAATTTGAAGACGTCTTCATTTTCATGGTTTTGCGTGGGAATTGAATAGCTTCGTCCGAGGAAGCTTGCTTGGCGCAAGCTAGCTAACAACGGTGTGGCGAGAGATGGCGGCGAGCACCAGCACAAGCATCAGGCATGCAGTGTGGAGAGAAGCTAGGGCACGGACGACGATGTCAGCAGCACCAGGGCGCAAAAGGTGGTTACTTAACGGTGTCTCCGATGCCACATGGCAGCAGAGCGCCAGAGCCTCTAGAGACTGATGAAGCAAAAAGGTAGGACAGGTGCGAGTTGCCTAAACAGAACATACGCAAGATACATCGACGAGCAGCGCTAGAGCTTGAACATAGGATGTAACGAGAAATTGGAAAGCAAGAAAAAAAGGCATCAAAATTATAGGTCACATTGTTTTAAAATATAAGATGTTTACGACATTCTAATTTCTTTTCTTTAAAATTAATTCAAACATGTCCAAATGAAAGACTAAGTGGACGACCATGCTGATACTAGATTTACCAGTCCCATACTTGGAAAGCGTGGTTTGGTTTGTAAAGGGGTGTTCAAGAATCAGTAGACAGATGCAAGGTCCTTAGCTCACCGGCCGAGCGAGTTATACCATCTAAGATCCTGTCTCACCACCGTGTTCCTCTTGGCAACCCTAGTGGATCGAACCTCGTTAGTTGAACATGTACATTGTACAAAAACATATACAAAAAAATTAAATGAAAACTACCTAAAGATCTTTTGCTTCGCAAATAGAGACAGGACCCTTTGGTCATCCCTTTCACGTCGGCTCGTGGTGGTGGCTGCCACGACTGAATCAAAAAAAAAAAAAAAAAAAAGCCGCACCGCCATCGTCGGATGATCATACGTTCGATCTGTGACGATGACGAGGCAAGGCTTGGCACCATAGGTAGGATAAGCTAGTGCCCAGGGCTTACAACAAGCAAGTGGCGGAGGAGAGAAGGAGCGAGCGAGGTGAGCCACCATCAGTTCCATGGAAAAGCTCGAAAGCGACGACGACGGAAAGGGACGACGGGCGGGTACGAGGAATATAGGAACAGATCGACAGCTAGCAGCTACTAGCAAGTCGTTGGCCGGCCGAGGCGTTCTCGTGTGCGCATCGGTATCTCTCATCCTCGATCGATCGATTGCCTCCGATCCGGCCGTCTCTCTCAACGGGCGTGCCTCACCGTACGTCGTCGATCGGGTCCATGCGCAGGCGACTGAGACGACGATCGAGACCTGCAGCCGGCCGGCCGGCGGCGATTCCAGGTCGCGCTCCCACGTGAAGCACCGCATGCCCCGCACGCGCGCGCGGCGCCGGCCGGCCGGCGGCCATGTGTATACTACCCTGCATGATGTGCTTTGGTTGGGATTGGGATCCGAGAGCACCAACACCACCGGCGGCTAGCTGGTGGCGCGCGCCTAGCCCCATATAGATTACGATTTCATTCGTCTTCTTGTATACTATAGCTCTGCACGCTGCAGGCTCCTCTCGTGGATCCTTGGTCGTCTCTCGGACACGGTTGCAGTCGTTGCAGCTGGTACTAGTTCCTGGCTGGCCTAGTGGCCTGCAGCCACACACGTCCAGCTAGCGAGCGCTGCTGCGTGCGTGATCTTCCCATATAATGGTACCAGGTCACAGTCACGGTTGTAACGGAGCGCGGAACATGCTATGCATATGTATACTAGCAGCGATCGACGACGACTGCTAGTAGTGACGGTCTGTGGCTGTGAGGACAAGTCGATGGCCACACGTTTGTGTTGATAGGGATCGGATCTGATTGTGTTCTCCATTAGTTTCCAGGCACAGTACGTCTGATGTGAAAGAATGGTGGTTCACCTTTTATAGTTTTATTAATCACTGCTCTGGTATCTACTATTGGTATGCACAGCTGCTAATCTACCAC
Organism: Chrysopogon serrulatus; assembly: GCA_015844335.1. Lineage (NCBI taxonomy): Eukaryota > Viridiplantae > Streptophyta > Magnoliopsida > Poales > Poaceae > Chrysopogon > Chrysopogon serrulatus. The sequence goes on along the minus strand of JADLZL010006763.1, from coordinate 43,231 downwards.
GTCCTCCTCGATAATATGACTGGCCTGCAAAGTCGCAAGGCCTCGCCTCTTCCACGTCGCGGTTCATTTTCTAGCACAAACAACATACTAATAAAAGGCTAAAACCACTCAGGTTCAGGGTTCAGGGGATGACAACGATGATGAGCCGTGCGTGACTCGTGAGTCGTCGTCGTCCCAACTCCGATTGTACGTGACGCATTTCACCGCGTCCATCACTCCGGCCGTCTCGCTCCGCGAAAGCTGTCGATCAGAAGGGGGCTAGCACGGCGTGCTCTGAACATCACAGGCCGGCCCTGCCAACCGGCCATCGTCCATGCATGCCACGTCTGCAGACCAAAGAACGAAAGCTAGAATGCGAAACCCAATCCTCCACTGGACCACCTAGATGTTGGCTAATACTACAAGTAACAAAGTCTTCAAGCTTCTAACTTAAGAAACCCAAGCAACAACACCGGTAGCACTCATCGCTAACACTCGCTCATCATTTTTTGGTTTGTGTGATTCTCCAAATGCTCCAAATTAGACTATCCGCAGTGGAGCTGGTATACGCGTCCGGTACCGTGTTTGGCGTAAAAAAAATGCCGCAGCGGAGACCGCTACCCGGTCCGGAACGATCGCATCTCCGGGATATCCAGCGTCTTCCAGTTGAAACGGTATCAGCGTGGGTGGGGCCGTGGGCAACCCTGCCGCGCGCTGTGAGAGGCAGAGGAGTGGGAGAGAGGAGAGAGAGAACTAAGTCGTGGGCCCCACTTTTTTTTACGTAACAAAAAATGTTATAACTCACAAACCAGAAAACCAAATTAAATTCCGATTGCACCATTAAATTCGTTTCAATTAATCCTTCAAAACTAGATCTCACATGGATATATTTAAATAAAGTGATAAGTGGGCCCCACAGTGGATAGAGTATGATATAGAGGATAGATGGATGCGGAAGAATTGGATATAGAGGAGAGAATCTTGCTGACTGGACAGTATAGAGGAGAGAAATAGAGGACGATGAGTGCGGATAGCCTTAATGAGCTAGGGGTAGCACTTACATAGAGGATGAAGACGATGTTGTGAACCCATTCACAATTGAGCCTTTTACCTGTGTGCCATTAAAAAAGTTGGTCGTTTTCTACAAGCCACTGAAAAATTAAAACGCACCTAAATGCCACTGCACTTATCTTTTTTGTCGCACATGCCATTCCGTCCACGTTCTGTCAGTTTTTGGCCGTTTAGGTGTCCTGACATGTGGGGCCAGGCATGTATATTGTCCTTGTTGCCCTTGGCACTTGAAACAGGTCGATGAGGTCCGTGTTGACCGAGGTGGACCGACTCTCTCACTCGCCCTTCTCTCTGCCTCCTCTCTGTGTACTCGTCCCCAAACCCAAACCCTAACCCTCGCGGTGGCTCCTCATCGGTGGCTGGAGCGACGGTGCCGGTGGCGGCGGGGAGCTAAGAAGACCAATCCCCGTGCGTGGGCGTGCCATGGGGTAGGGGAGATTGGATTTCTCCGTGGATCCAGAGCTTAACCCTCTCCCTCTCATGGCGGCGAACAAAGGTGCAGACGAGCGACCGGATTGGCTTCCAGTAGGGTGAGTGTATTGTTTCCCCTTTGCCTGCATTATGGTTGTAGTGTTGATATGTGAGGGATTTTGATACTTAGTGCCGAGCGCTTGTTGGTCATCTGTAGGATGGACGCAAACAGTAGCTTCAATTTAGAAATCCGGATTGTTTCTCCGAACTGTCGTGCTCGTTGGTTTGCTTTGAACAAAGTCGTGGATTCTAATGTAACTAATTTCAGAGATCTTGTTGATGAAGTTGTTGAAAAGTATCCTGCTGATTACGGTTTCTTAGTTTGGCTCTATTATTTCTGCAAGAATAGTAATCTCAACATTGAAGTATGCTCTGACTAGGATTTGATGGAAATGTTTGCCAAACATAGAGCTACAAAGCGCTGTTATTTGACTCTTGTTTATCATAGCCCAACTAGTGACCCTTCTATCATTCTAGAATGAGAGTTTACTAACACTGTCTTATCCCTTGAACCCCTATTCACCCTTTCAAAGCACTGTCCTGGCATAGGAGAACCAAGCCAATCCACACAGACTCAATCTGCTCCTCAATCTTCTCAACCAGATTATCTTGCTAACCCAAACCCATGCAATGAATTTATTGGGATTAATGACGAAGGTTTGTACATTGACCTTGGTCCCCAACACCTTCCACCTACAAAACATCACAATCAAGGTTGCTGTCAACAAAGGCAAGCTAACAGTTCTGGTGATGATACATGCTCTGAAATAGACTCAGATGAAGAGTATTTTGCTGATGATGATATTGAAATAGAGGACATAGATGACATGGTCAGAGATAGACAACCTCAAGAAATGTGTGATATTCATTATGACAAGAAGGACCCTCCAATGGAAGAAGGGATAGTTTACTCAACCATGAATGCATTCAAGTTGGCTCTAGCTTCTCATTGTATCAGACATGAGAAGCATTGTCATTAAGAAAAGTGATAAAAAGAGATATAGGGTGCACTGCAGTTTCAAGTCAGACGGATGCTTGTGGAGAATCCATGCCTCAACCCTAAAAGATGATGTCACTATTATGGTATATGACCTTCTTTACTGTATGTAACAAGTTATGGTTTATTTTTGAAGCATGTTATTGTATATCACTTAGTATCAACAACATTACTATATTATAGGACATAACCAGTCCAATTCTCCATTCCTTTTTAGGTAAAGAAGAACCCAGAGAAGCATACTTGTCAGAGTAGTAAAAGGAGTGGAGTCTATGTTGGTGCAACTCAATTCTGGGTTTGTGAACAAGTGGTTGATTGGCTGAAGGAAGATGGCACTATGGGTGCAAAAGAACTAATTAGGAAGCTGAAGGATGAGTGGAAGGTCATATTGCCATATAGGAGAGTCTACAAAGGTAAACTACTTGCTATGGATAAACTGTATGGCCCATGGAATAAAAGTTTTGACAATCTGTATAGACTTAAAGCTCAGCTTGAGGAAACCAGCCCTAGATCATTTCTTGTGATTGATCACCACACCATCAATAATAAGATCAGGTTTAACAGACTGTTCTTTGCATTGAAAGCATGTGTTGATGGTTTCCTTAGAGGTTGTAGACCACATCTTGCGATGGATAGCACCTTTTTTAAATGGTAGGTTTAGGGGTCGGGTTGTGTATTGCTTGTGCAAAGGGATAGGCACAACCGGATGTACCAGATAGCGATGGGTGTCATTGACTCAGAGACCAATGAGAATTGGGTCTAGTTCATAGAGAGGTTAAAAGAAGCAATAGGCACCCCAACTGGTCTCACCATTTGCAATGCATCGTGGCCGAGGCGGATGTATATATGGGGTTAGTGAGGTGTTTCCTGGAGCTAAACATAGAGAGTGTATGTGGCATCTAGTATAGAATTTTAAGAAGAGGTACAGTGAAAAGGTTTTTGAAGATCATTTATGAGCTTCAGCATATACATGGAACCCATATATGTTTGAGAAGCATTATTAAGCAATGGTTGCAGCCAAACCTGAGGTAATAAAATATTTGCAAGAAACTCCTAAAAAAATTTGGACCAGAAGCCAGTTTAGGACTCACTCCAAAGTTGATTACGTGACTAACAACTCGGTTGAGTCATTTAATAATTGGATAAAGCCTGAGAAAGGAAAGCATCTTGATGACTTACTGGATAACATAAGGCAGAAGATCTTGATTAAGTGGAATCATAGGAAGAAGGTAGCCAGGCAATTTCATGGGAAGATCCTGCCTCACATTATACAGAAGCTGAAGGATGACAGTCACAATCTTGAAATTGAGGTCACAACAGACTCTCCTGATGGTATTACTGAAGTTTGTTCAAAGGGTGGTAGTGGCTACATGTTTGTAGTCAACTTAGCAGATAGAACCTGTTCATGTAAGGCGTGGCAAGGATCAGGAATTCCATGTAAGCATACAATTGCCTATATTACCTCAATTCATGGAGCAAAACTGGAGGATCATGTTGATGAGTACTTTTCTGTCTAGAAGTTCAAATTGGCATATGAAGGTTCTATCCCAAGCATTCCTGATAACTCTATGTGGCCCAAATCCAAGCATGGGTTCTTCATGTATCCACCATTGCTGAAATCAACTGCTGGGAGGAGGAAAAACAGGATGAAATCAGTAGCTAAAGGAGGCAGCAAGAAGCAATCAAAGAAGCACAAGTATCCAATTTGTGGTGAGTTAGGCCACTACTGGTACACTTGTAAGAATAGGAATCTAGAAGACATTGCTGCTATGGAGGCTAACAGGTAATTTAATAGCCTTATCTCAGTCACATATTTTGGTATGGAGGCTGACACATGTGTTGGTTTGTTTTGGTGCAGGGGTCCTCCAAAGAAGAAGTTGAAGAGAAGAGCTGCTCAGAACACGAGAGACAAGCATTGTCCTGGCTACTCCTACTGGGATGGTATTCCCACATAATGAGGCAGTCCTAAAAGCTACACACTAGAAAAGGAGGACAAAAACACCAGGAAACAAAAAATGGAAGTAGCCTACAGCCTCAACAAGTGCTACAAACAGTCTGTCTACTAGGTACTAATACTACTTGTTGTGCTCATTTGCCCTACTACTCATACCTCTGCTCATTGTACACTTGTTTACATTTGACAACAGGTCTAGAACTGGTTCCAATGGCCCAGTTTCCATCTAAGTTGTCCACCTGGCACCTTGTCCTCCTACTTATTCTGCTGGTACAAATCAGACAGAGGCTTCTATAGATTTTGTGCAGCACCAGCCATCTCCAAGGAAGAAGATAGGAGTGAAGAAGAAGCTGACACCAAAGAAGCTTCCAGTTGTAGCAGCCACTTCTTCCAGCCCAGCTTCAAACACCAGAAGCAAGAAGCAACTGCTGAATTGAATCTGGGAATTGAGAGCTTTTGGTAATGTAGCCTTCAACAGAACTGCTGCTGTTATGGGGTCTTTTGGCATTATTTTGGACTATATGCAATGCTTTTGTCTTTGTCTTTGCCATGGCCTAGAATAATATTATTGTTGTTGTGCTGCTATTGTGCTGCTGTAATGCTTTTGAGGAAAACAGTGACTTAGTTGATCTACCATGGTGTCTTCTGGCATCATTTTGTTTGTAAACTAAAACCAGTACTGATGCTTAATCTATCATATGGCAAGGCCAATATTATTGTTTAATCTGCTTAGTTAATGTTTGTGTGTACACAAATTGCTTGTTTTAAGGTAATTTAATGTTGTCCTCAGTATTACGCAATGCAATGATGCATACATCATTACCCTTTATTCATCCATATTAATTGATACACAGATTCATTCATTCATTCATGCATTCATGAGCATCAACCATCCATTACTAAGCTAGTTCTTCATTCATATAGCACATAGACAAAGGCCCCTACTTCTTCATAATAGCATATAGAGACAGAAAGATTAAAAAATAGAGCAACTTCTCTATCCAACGAAGCTGCTGCATAACCCTATTGTTAAGAGCTGCTGCATTGCCTACCACTCCAACTTCAGGTGCCTGCTGGATCATGGCCAGATCTGGTGTAGCTGGTGCCACTGCTTGTAGGGGCACTGCTAGCAGTGGCACTGCATGAAGTGGAGCTGGGTGTAGAGGAGCTGCAGGGGCTGTAGTCTGCACTGGAATGTCCATTTCATCCTCCCATTGATAGTACTGGCATCCTCCAACCTAAGAACCAAATAGAATAAGACATAGTCACCAAACTACACATATAGAAGGGATAAAAAAGGACCAATGCAAAAGGAGCAAGAAATAGACAGTAACTGCTAAAAATGGGCACTTGTGGAACACTCGGTTCTTGTTCTTATTTGTCGTTGAAGTGAACCGGTTGGCCAGCACACCACAGTTGCAGCACATCACCCTCCTACGCGGCTCGCCATGGCTGCTGAAAGCTTCAGACATGGTGCTGGGAGAAGAGCAAGGATAAAGGGAGAGGGAGAGAAGAGGAAGAGGGAGAGGGAAAGGGAGATGGTTCAGTGCCACCTGACAAGGGCCGCATATATAGGCGCCTTGGCGCCGCTGGAATTTTGGCGGCAAAAGGACACACCTGGGAACTGCCTTGGCGCCAAAACACTGCACCAGCCACCGTGTGTACCCAGAGAGGGCATTGAAGTCTTTTGTCTGCGCCGTTAACCACCGTTAGCACCGATACTGGATGGAATGGCATGTGCGACAAAAAAGATAAGTGCAGTGGCACTTGGGTGCATTTTAACTTTTCAGTGGCTTATAGGAAATGACCAACTTTTTTAATGGCACACAGGTAAAAGGCTCTTCACAATTACGGGTAGACACAATAATCACTAAATGATCTACTCACCCTCCCCCCACCCCAACCCCCAAAAGGTTAGGCCACCCTGATCATATAATGGTGTTGTGCTACGAGATTTCTACAACGACTAATTAGAAATATAGCAGAATCAACCAGCCCTCTATAATCAACCAGACCCTCACAGTCACAATCTCGCTCGCCCTCACCCTCACCCTCCATATTAGTTCCCTAGCACCCAAATCAGCAACTCAGTGGTGCATCTTCGGTCAGCGGTGCACCGCACGCCCGTGGGCGACGGATCCGAAATGAACAACACATTTTTCATGGTCGGCACACTATAGTAGATAGCACATCGGCAGTGTTCAGTGGTCTCGTGGCGGCGGCGTGGAGCACCAGCCACCAGCACTACTACACTCAGCATTTGTAAGGGCGGCTCAAAAGCATTTGTAAGGGCGGTTGGCCTACCCGTCTTTACCCAAACGCTCTTACAAATCATCGATTTGTAAGGGCGGTTAGTGATTGAACCACCCTTACAAATGCATTTATAAGGGCGATTGGATCACCAACCACGCTTACAAATGCATTTGTAAGGCGGGTTGGTGATCTAACCGCCCTTACAAATAGTATTTGTAAGGGCGGCTCAACCACCAACCGCCCTTACAGTGAATTTCCTGGAAAAAATAAATGTATATAAAACCACAACAACAACATATATATATATATATATCAACAGTAGTAACAGCACATACATATATATATCAATAGTAGCAGCAACACACTAACACACACATATATAGATATATCCAATATGCATCCACAAATTATAAGTTTAAATATCCACATCACAGGCCAAGTCCAAAAGTCCACAAATCGAAGTTCAAATATCCAAATCACAAGTTAAATTAAATAAGTCCAAGTCCACGAGGTTATCAACGACCCTGAGATAGCCTTTCAAGCTCACGAAGGTGTTGGTATCTAGGATTGATACCTAAGTCGAAGTCTCGGTCATGGTAAGTGCCCTTGACATGCACAATCTCATCTAATATGAAGCCGCAAAGGTTGCTGACGATCTCTATGAGTTGGTCATCCTTGTACATGTCCCTTACCTGATTTTTCTCTTCCATCCACTACAAAATAACAAGTTTAGGTCTAAACTTTCATAACATAAGATAAGTTTTTATACTATGAGCAAAGAGACTCAAACTTACCAAATTTGGGTGTCTCCTGTAGGTTCTGGTGTTACTCATCATAGCACATATGTAATATCCACAATATAGACTCACAGGCCTCTGCTTAGGGAACTGTGTTTTGCATATAGAAATGTTAAGTAATGTTATTGACAAATACGTAATGTAGTGTCAAAGTAGATGACACTTACCGAGCATAGAGTTTTGATATACAAATTGTGCTTTCTTGTTGGATAATGCCTACCGTGATATTGCTTGACATAGTGCCCGAATGCCCCTGCTCGATTGATTTTAGCAAAAGCAACTTGTTAGTATGCAAAAGTGAATGTTAAAGTATATATATGCAGACATATAAGCTAATTAGGATTAATGATATGTATACATTTTGAGAATCGCTATGAAGTCTTTGTATTCTTGTATGTCAATATCTGCAGAATCACAAACCCATGCCATGCTCCTACCGACATCGACGCCTACAACAATCCAAAGGTTCATACCACTAGATATCATGTTTAATCATAGAACTAAATAGATAGCCGTTTGCACCAAACAAAGATATATTGAACAAACCGTAAGTATAGAACTTAGACTTACTTGAAGTTGTATGGTACCCATATGACATCGTTATGTTGGAGCTGCATAAAAGAGACGGCAATGTATGCCGCAACCTTAAAGCCCTCTTCCTTTATTATCCTTTGCCGAATAGACTCTTTCTCCGCAACCGTCTTTCCAAAGACTAGCTCTTTGCAATCCAGTTTCCATTGTGCGGGAAAATTGAAATTTATTTGTGCTATGGGTTGAGGGTCTACATACCCGGCTTTTAGGATTAGAATTTTTTTTCACATTATACGTTTGCATTCTACAAAATCACAGTGTGGGTTAGTTAGAATAAAATCTAATTTGTATTATCGTATCAAGAGGGCAAGGACTTACAAGCACCATGTGCGGATTAGATTCATTTCCATTGATTTGAGGTGAAAGCATGTTTGAATGTCATCAAAGTCAAAGACAATTGTAGTAGCTGGGCTTCCAAATGTGCCGAGAGGTACGATCGCTTGCATGATCGTTAGCTTTGTTGGGATAACATGCAAGTACCAATCATGGAACCTTCTCATGTGTAGGGGAAGTTGCCGGATGATCTGGTTTGGTAGAAAGCTCATGCCTCTTTCATATTTTTTCAGACAATCTTTTGACCATTTGATGGCTTCCAAATCTGGATACTTCTTTACCTCTTGGTGCAGTTTGCTACTGAAGGTCTCTTTAGAAGCTTGTGCTTATATTTCCTTAACTTGGTTCTCAGGCTTGAACTGGTCATGGGAATACCACTTGGAAACACTCGTGGCGTCCTTCACCGGAACGAAAACTGGTCTTATGTGGATGGGAACCTTCTTTCTAGTTTCCCACTCAGGCAGGTCCTCATCTTCTCTTGCATGACCTTTTTAAGAAGGCACTCGTTGCTCATGTCCCGGCTACGGTTTTAAAGCCAGTGTCTCATCATACCCTTGCTCGGCACGAGCTGAAGAAGGTTGTGGTTCGTGAGGCACATGCGTTGTCTCATCATACCCTTGCTCAGCATGAGCTGGAGGAGGTTGTGGCTCATGAGGCACATGCATTGTCTCGTCATGCCTTTGCTCAGCATGAGCTGGGGAAGGGTGTGGCTTGTGAGGGACATCCGACGTCTCAGCATGCCCTTGCTTGGTGCGAGCTGGAGATGGCTAATGTGTGTGGTAGCCAGGATTCGGGGACGAATGTGACATCTCAGGCATGTTGTCGACACGAGCAGGTGAATATATCTCTCCGTGCTCAACAACTCTCTCCAAATGCACATCACTCGGTGTCGGCGAAAAAGCAGTCAATACAATGTCCTTTTTGTGTCAAAGGATAAACTGCTTCACGACATCTCCTAGTAAGTCCAATCCCTCGGGAGTCGGGTGGTCTATCTTCGACGTCATGAATTCGGGCTTCACGGTGTGCACCTCGACCCTGGTGTAGTCCTGCGGGATGTTGTTACTGTGCCACGGGCCACCCGGAGGATGTGCCACACCCGTTCCCACCTCAATCATCGTGTTTTGCCTACCGATGATAACCCCCAAGATGCAACTAGTTGGCTCCCGTATGCGATCGACGGCGGTTGTGGTTGCATTGGAGCAGGGAACAATCGAAGGGCTAGCAATTAAAGCCTCCCGACGGGCCCATTAGTGTCCGTGGCTCTGTGGACAATCCTTGCTCTTGTAGTGCCTTGGCAACTAGTGTCTTACTGGGACCCGGCATGCCACTGTAAGGGCGGTTGAAACGCCAACCGCCCTTACAAATAAAAGCCACGTGTTCTTGCAAATCATTTTCTACATAGTGCAGGAGCAACACCTCAGGATCTAGAGGCGTGCAACATCAGGAGCGGTGGTCTGCTGCTGGTCTTCTATTCGTTGTATTGTAAAGTGAAAACCGAACACCGAGAAACTAACAACCAAAGTAGTCAGTTTTTGGTTTTCTACAACACCGATCAAGTGTTTATTTTCCAAAACCAAAGTTCTCATACACCAGAGAACTGCTTGTTAGCCGAAACTTCTTGTGTTCATCCATCACTGAAACGTATAAAATCTCCACAACGGGACCATTATATGCGTTTAGATCCATATTGGACTCTTTTAAGATTCAGCATTTTGAAGGTAAAACAATATAACTAACTAAAACACGTCATGCCCTTATAATATATGGAGCACTGATCCATTATATATGAACTAGCTATATATATATTGCTCATCATGCCCTTATTATATACTCTAATATATCACAGGAAAAAGTAGCAAACAAATCAATTAAGGATACCATCATCAATAATTCGTAAGACAGGGCGCTGCTCCAGCGATTGGAGACACGGAAATAACAATTCAAATCGTGCGTTTTAACGAGTGGGTGGGAAGCAAGCCTCCAATGCAATATATTATTCTTTACCTTTCAATAATCCACATCAATCATTAGCAGAGTAGCAGTACGTGGCATCCTACAAGCATTGCATGTGAAGGGAAGCAGCTAAGCTAGTCTTTCTTATTCTTATTATCATTGTTAATTAGCTGCGTATCCGCATTAGCATCTTTGTGCTCAAGTGCTCCAGACTCCAGAGTCTAGACGACGTCCTACCATACCCTTGTGGGATCAGGATCAGATATGTACCGTCAACCACAATAGCCAGATAGGGCCAGGTACGAAATTTCTGTGGAACTTTCACGAACAAAAATTGGTCGGCGCGTAGTAGGCTGTAGGCCTAACAGCACTGCCACTGCACCAGCGTTGTCCTTAATTTTTAGAGCACGCCCCTAGTATATTCCATGCTATTTTTTTAGAGGCAGCCAAAATCTAAAACTTCGACACATAATTTTGGGATCCTAAAAGATTTCACCTAAAGAAAAAATCGTCAACTACTCGTACAAAGTTAGATATCTCTTCAAGCTCTTCTTCACCTTCATCCAATTCCATTTCACAAAGTTATATTCTTCACCTTCATCCAATTCCATTTCACAAAGTTATACTCATTTTTGCCTATTTTTAAAGATAGGTCATAAATAACCGTATCTAGAAATTGATTTTCAGAGTAGTTGATTTTGCAAATGCCTTGTAGAAATATCTCTATCTCTAGAGGCTTTTGGTTTTACCAACCACTCTAAAAGTACGAGATATGTCTAGCTTCCACAGAAAATACCAACCTCCTTTAAAAATCGATTTGAAGAGATGGATTATCTAAAAAAAAAGAGGCGTGTTTGAAATCATTTTTGTAGTAGCGTATGTTTACCTCGCATAATGCATGCAAAGACATGTTAGTTTTTGAGATAGTTTGTTTTTTTTTTTTTTTCAACGGCCTATAGAAATGCCTCTCTTTTTTTTGAGGCTTTTGGTGATATCACCAAGTACTCAGAAAATACATGGCATTTCTAGGGATGGCCAAAAACACAACCAGGCTTTAAAAACCATCTCTAGTGAAAAGGATACACCTCTCAAAATCAATTTTTTAAGAAAATCATTTTTGAGTAGTGTGTGGAATACATCTTATAGATATTAATCATCTAATGTCTTACTTATACTTAAAAACTATAAAGGCACACAAGAAGTCTAAGAATGAAGCAACATGAGCCAACAAAGTACCTTCAAATTTCTTTAGTGATAGGCTGCACAGGGCATCAAAGGTTGGGGTCTGTTTAGACTCACTGAAAACTCCGGTAGGGCTGACTGGCTCGCGACAGGGGATGGTCAGTTGTATAAGAGTGTTATGTAAAACCATCTTAAAATTTAGACCGCGACAGGGGATGGTTAAGCTGGAAAACCATATGTTAGAAAGGAGCATTTTTTTTTGCATTATAATAGAGTGCCATAGCTGCTTTCTTTTATTTATTAAAAAAACTTGAGCTAAAATCCGTACTCTGTTTCATCAGTGAATGACGAGTTTTATGATTTTATCAGATGTTTCAGATCTAGTATACAAGTTAATTATCCACAAGCGCCCCGGCCAATAAGCAGCTGTTTGCAAGTTAAAAACAAAGCATTTTGTGTGGTATATATATCAGCTACCCCCAGCCAAGCCCAAGGGCATGCGTCGTCGCCGTTGCCATCGCGCCCCCACCTCCCGTCCCCTCCGCTTCTCGGAAACCCATCACTGGCCCCCGTCCGCAACGGCGACGCCTCCTCGTCCTCGTCCTCGGCTCCTGCTGCCACGGCGGTAGGTGCCCCGTCGCCGTCCTTAACTGCGCCTGTCCTCCCGTGCCCTCACCGCATCTCTTCTCCTTCCTCCATCTCTTCCCTACTCCTGCTCCCACTCCTATCCTCTCTGCGGCTCTGCGGCCCTGCCCGTCCGTCCGTCCGCGTGTGTGCTCCATTCTTCTCCACCTGTCGCCGCACCGCCGCCCCACCGTCTGATGTCAGTCCCTGCCCGCACCATTTCTCCTCCTTGATTTTGATTCCATCCAGATGCTAGCTCCGGATTCTGATGCCTGTTTTTCGATTTTTTGCCGTCTGTAGGACCGGGCCGGGCGACGAGCTGGCCGAGCTGCTGTGGGACCACGGCCCGGCGCTGCGGAGGGCGCCGCCGCCGTTCCAGCCCTTCACCTGCAGCGCCGCCGGCAGCAGCAGGTCGCAGGAGCTCAAGCGCCACGCCGCGGACGCCGCCACCACCAAGGCGGCAGCGTTCGTGACCCCGTCCCGCTGGGTATGCACGGCGCCGGCGCCGGGCTCGGCGGCCTCCCCGTCCACGACGACGACGACGACGAAGACGCCGTGCCGTGGCTGCATTGCGCCGTCGTCGACGACGGCGACGCCGACACGGCGCCGCTGCCCCCGGAGTACTGCGCCAGCCTGCTGTCCGAGTACGCGGAGGCGGCCTCCGCGGCAGCTACGACTGCCTCCCACGCCGTCCCGGCCTCGGCCAACAACAAGCTGGCCCCGCCGAGCGCCGCCGCCGGCGGAGGAGGAGGAGGAGGAGGGGGGGGCGTCGTGAACTTCACCTTCTTCTCGCGGCCCCTCCAGCGGCCGCAGGCGGCGTCCGCAACCGCCGCAAGCCACCCCGTCGAGTCCACGGTCGTCCAGGCGGCAACGAACCGGCTGCGGAGCACGCCGCTCTTCTCCGAGCAGAGGATGGCGTGGCTGCAGCCGCCCAAGGCGCCGCGCGCCACGGCGGCAGCGGCACCACCTCCACCACAGCCACCTCCTCCTCCTCCTCCGCTGGTGGCGCCTCTGCTACCAGATAGCCGCCATGGAGGAGAGACAGTAGCTCAACCCCGGTCGCAAGCAGAAGCTAGACCCCCGCCCCCCGATGCGGCGGCGGTGACGACCTCTTCGGTCTGCTCCGGCAACGGTGACCGCAGCCAGCTCAAGAGGAGCAGCTACCTGGCCGCGGACTGCTCGGTCAGTCCCGACGAGGTAGCAGTCAATAGCATGCCCGACCACTCTCGCCACCTCCCTCCCTGAATCCTGCCTGATTTCGACAACCGCCTCTGTGCTCTGCAGGACCTGGACGACGAGCCCGGCGTGACGAGGAGGTCGGCGGCGCGGAGCGCCAAGCGCAGCCGCACCGCCGAGGTGCACAACCTGTCGGAGAGGGTACGCCGGCGATGCACGTCTCTGCCAATGCGCCATGCCTTGCCTTGCCATCTCGCTGTCACTGACCGTGACCGACGTTGCGTTGCGTTGCGTTGCAGAGGAGACGGGACCGGATCAACGAGAAGATGCGCGCGCTGCAGGAGCTGATCCCCAACTGCAACAAGATCGACAAGGCGTCGATGCTGGAGGAGGCGATCGAGTACCTCAAGACGCTGCAGCTGCAGGTGCAGATGATGTCGATGGGGACGGGGCTGTGCATGCCGCCGGCGGCGGCGATGCTGCTGCCCGCGGCGGCGGCGATGCACCAGCACTACCAGCACTACCAGTACCACCCCATGGCGCACGCGCACGCGCATTTCCCGCACCTCGCCATGGGGCTGGGCTTCGGCATGGCAGGCGCCGCCGCGGCCGGCGCGCACTTCCCGTGCCCCCCGATTGCAATGCCGCCGCTGCCGCCGCAGCCGCCGGGGGCCATGTTCGGCGTGCCGCCGGGGCACGCGATGCCGTCGTCGCTGCCCGCGGCGTTCGCTCACATGGCTGGCGCCGGCAGTGGCGCCGCGCCGGCTGGGCAGATGGAAGTTGCTGGTGGTGGTGCGGCTGCTCCTGCACGGCCAGGAGAAGCGGAGCACCCGCCGGTCCGCGGCGTCGCACAGGTATGCAACGGTCAGTAGTCAGAGTTGTCCTACATTTCGTTCGCATCGCGCTTCAGCTAACTGATGAGGACGACGCCATTCTTTGTTCTCTCTGTGCGCTCCATCCACCATTACAGGGCGATCAGCAGCAGGCCGCACACCAGCAGCACCCCAAGTCGTGAAGGCGACGGGGGCGGCTGGCTGGCTGGGCAGCGTGTCGTCAGCAGCCGGTGGCTGCCTGAAGATTCCCCCGTCCTTCTCCGATGGTTACGCTGGTGTTGGTGAGACGAGACCTCGTCGTCGTCGTCGCCGTGACGCTGAGGAATCTGCTCTGCTCCATCTGTGTCGACTCTGCTCTGACGAAGCGAACACAGATGCATCAGCCCTGTCGTGGAATTTGCAAACATTGCAAAAGCGGCACGGCTTGACATCTGAAGACCGAACTGAGCACACATTTCTGTTTGACCTGTCGTGGAATTGCAAACAACTCTTTCTGTTTGCTCACACCAGGGTTGACTCCAAATAGGCTACTACGTAGCTGCTTGTAGTTACTGTTACTCCTAGATTGGAGAATGTATAGAGAGGAGGAGGTCGAGGCACGTTTTTTTTTTTTTTTTTTTTTTTTTTCAGGCAAGAGACGTGGTAGTAGACCAGACGTTTTCATTTCATGAGCAGAAAATCGCCGTCCCCTGAGCAGAAGCTGGCAGCCATCAAGAGTTGAATGTCCTGCCTTGACAATCTGTGGCTGGATCCTTTGCTGTTTTTCTCGTCAGCAATTGCTGTGGCTGCAGCTTTTGCTGTTCTTCTTGTTGGGCATGCGGCTGCAGCTGGTGCTAGCTCCTTGCCATGCAGCCACTCGCACGTAATAAGAACCTAATGATCCAAGCAGGAACAGACAGGGTAGAGCTAAGAGGTATCACAAAGTGCTCAACTGTGGGTATGGAACTACGGATGGGCTTAATACACGATGCAAATACTCTACTCATTCGTGTATGTATGTATGTATGTACGGTACCCATACTGTACATGCTACCATGCAGAATGGAGATGCGGATGCAGGACGACGACTCCTGTCCTACTACACCCTGCCTGCCTGCGTCCTCCAAATCCATCCATCCATCTATCCAATTCATAATGATGATGAATTGATGAGAGATGGGCGTGGTGTTCGGTCGTCTAGGCTGTGAAGTGGGCGCGATGAATTCTGAGCTATCGATCATCCGAGTTCCTCCCTGCCATAGTGCCATGCCAAGCGGACGGATCACGGATCACATTCACTCTCAGCCTGTGACCCTGAGGCCTGAACAGTGAACCAAGATCTATCTGACTGCGCAAGAGGATCTGTCGAGGGCGGAATGGCGGATCAGCGGCGGTCATCACTCATCAGTCATCACCCGCCTGCCCTCCCTCCCTCTCTGTTCGGCTGTTCCTCATCCTCTGCGCGTCTTCAATTCTTCTGCTGCCTTTTTAAAGAAAGGCAGCCGCCTGCCTGCTCTGCTCTGCTCTGCTAGCTGCCGCCGCTCTAGTACCTCAAGTCTGAACAACTCTGATGCCGTCCCCATGCGCCCCTGTCCTGAACATGAACCGCCGGTCAGACACGCGGCAGCGGCACCACCTCCGGCGTCCATCTCCCTCTCCTCATCCTCCTCTGCGGCGGTGTGCTTGCTTTTTTCTTTGGCGGCGTCGCGTCATCTACAGAACGTACAGCTACAGGTAGGCATGAAAACGGTACGGATATTTTCCGATCGTATTCGAGACCGAATTCGTTTAGAGGGGTTTTTTATCCGTTAAATATCGAGTCCCGACATTCAACATCCGGTATCGTATCCGTATCCGAATACTCAAATTGCATATTTATGATGTCGATATCTAATCGTATCCTATCCGGCATGATTGATATTATCCGTATTCGAATCCGAATCCGGACAAAAATATGAAAACAAATGTGGTACGAGTAATATCCGTCCGTATCCGATCCGTTTTCATCCATAGCTACTGAGGGGGTGTTGCCGTGGGGGGAGCATAGGCGAAACAGCGCGAGAGCGAGAAGCGAAGCGGCATGTGCTGCAGTGCCCACAGATCCGTTCAACATTCGCTGGGATCGGAATGGAATTTCGAAAAAAAGAAAATCATTTCGATACCGTAGAAAAGCTATAGTGCCCGGCTGGTGTCGCCGTGTTATTTGGTGAATATCTGGCTCGCTGCCAAATGTATTACCACGATGCGGCTACTGGTTGTGTGTGCGATGGACGGGCTGAGAGGGAGAAGGAGGCGGCCGCCGACCGGACAAGCGAACCACCCCAGTTCCACTCTTCCGCTTGACCGGAAGCGAGGGGAGGTGACGACGCCGATGGATATGTCGGCGTCGGTGGGTAGGAGTGGAGCAGGACAGCAAAGACAAAGAAAGACGGGTGTGTTCCTGTTCTTGAATCTTGATGCGCATCATGTGATGTCCTTTCTCTCTACGCTCGCCTCTTGTTGTGGCTTGGTTTCTTCTTTGTTTTTCTCTTTTCTCCTTGTAATAATTGATAGATGGAGGAAAAGCTTGCACATGAACACCTCTAAAAAGATGAGCTGGCGAAGGCTCTCGCCGCCCGCCGCCCGGCGGCCCTCCCACCTCGGGGCTCACCGCCCGGCCGGCCTCCCCTCTAACCGCCCCTCGGCGTTCTCCTCGATCACCCGCTCTTGGGCGGGCGAGGCTAGATTCGCGGTCCCGCTGCCGCCGGTGCTCGTCGCCTGCTCCTTCTGGAGCCCTTCCTCCTCCTCTGCCATGGACCTTCAGGACCTTTGCCATCGACCGGGCATTGGGGTCCAGAAGGTAATCAGGTCTAAGTTTGGTTGCTCCGTGTCTGCATCTGTTTGGGGTCGCTCTTTTTTTCTCGTTGCTTCTTTTGGTCGATGCAAATTCAAGCTTTCCCCTCCGGTCGGGTGCATTCTGCGAGCCACGATCGGGGGGTGGCCTCGATTTTGAGGTGGTTCAACTCTCTCGGCCGAGTTTTTCGTTTGCCTCTGCTCGAGTTGGTTTCCATGTGTTTAAGTTGCGTTCCTTTGAGTGTTCGGCCTACAAGATGTTCTTCCACCTTTGGAGCAATGGGGGCCCTAACTGGGTTCGTGAATGGAAGCTTTTTGAGGCTGAAGAATCTGCTTCCTGGACCCGGATTCAGAGAAACACACCTAAACTGTCAGCTAGAAGGGAAAATATCTCGCTGACCTCTTCTTTTCGAGATCAGAATCCGCTCACCGGTGCTAACGCAGTGCCCGTGGCTTTCTTTGTCAAAACTAGAAGAAGTGTGTTTGATAGGGTCAGTCTTTTTTTTTGGATTCCACATTCTTGATCATGGCAAAGGGAAGAGCCCCATTGGGCAAGTTCATCGGCGATGGACCCGAAAAGATAATTTGAATTCTAAGAGCAAATCCCGCGGTTCGGACCCTTGATTCGTCCTCCGGGTTTTGCTCATATTTGCTGACCAGGGGACACCTTAGAGAGGCGTGCAAATCTTCAGCAAGATGTTCAGCCTATCATCGTTGGGGGCACACTGTTCACACCTATCAGAAAGAAGCGGTTTGGAGGGAAAAGGGAAATGATGGCGCCAGAGCTCAACGGGGATTGGTGTTGGGATGTGATTCAACAAATGGGCCGCATCAGAGCCCACCGAGATTTGCCTCTTTCCGGGATTGGGCCTCTGCTAGGCCATCCACGTCCCTGGCCGCTCCGCCGCCGGAACCAATCACAGTGCCGTGGATTATTTCAGCTTCTATGCCAAGTGGGTCCGTTAGACTCTTGGCCCACCGGTTAGAGCCTATGCTTGAGCTTGGAATTGGTTTAACATGGGGTTCAACACCCGAGGTGGCCGCCCCGGCCGCTTCATCTTCCCCTGAACTCGCTCATATACTGCGCCCGCGGTGACACTCCAAGAAAACCCCAATCGCCATTGCACCCCACCCAAGTTCCGAGCTCTCCGTCACTCCACTCCGATTAACTGACATGGCTTACCAGCCCGGCGGATCCTAATCCGTTCAAGCCGCGCTGAACGCACATCATCATCAACATCCCGGGAAGGCCGATCATGGTGCGGGCCATTCTTTGGGGCGGCCTCGAGCTAGGAACGAGGACCTCGCCATCGTCACCATCGCTCCATTTGCCGGGGTAACGTGCTTCACTTTCCCCGACGTGGATGAGGTGGTTCGTGAGTTTTGTGTCTTTGTCAAGAACATTGGGGTGAAGGATGTCCACCATGTCATATGGGGCAAGCTTTTGTTCGCTTTGAATCTGATTTTGACAGGGATCGTCTTGTGGTTGGGAGCCCGCACCCATATGTGGGGTCCATTACACGTTTGTAAGGCACAATCAGGCTAGAAACTAGAGGTCTCTTAATTTCAACCAAGAATGCTGGCTTATGCTCATGGGTCTGCCTGAGGATTATTGGGAGGATGAGTTCATCGACTCCTGCATTGGGCCGTTTGCTAGGGCTATTACTTGGATAGGGGACCCTGAGAATCTTGCGAGGTTTGTTGGTCCGTGCGGTGGGTGGCCCGATCGGAGTCCGTCCCCCCACTTTACCACTTTCTCTGATGGCCCGGGGCATGTAGGACAATCATGGACAGTGCAATGTGAGATCATTCAGTATGAGCACTTGGGGATCCTTCCCCCAGACGAAGAGCAGGTCCCGCAACCGCCGGCAGATGGTCCACCACTGTATGACTTCTTTGGTCTGGTGAAAGGTCCTAAATGGCTAGAGGGGGGTGAATAGCCTAATTAAAATTTCTACAAAGCACTAAACAAACCGGTTAGTATAACAAATAGTGAATGCAAGTGTTGCGCTAGCCTAGTGAGGGTTGCAAGCCAACCTAATCAATTCTAGCAAACCTATACACTAGGCACTCTAAGAATAGGGTCCTTAGCAATTCAACTATGCTACACAACCTAATACACTACTTTGCATAAGAGTAATCGCTAGGAAGGAAATTGAGTGTGCGGACCGTGCCTTCGGGATGATGACCAATCACCGTTGTCGGGGACCAAAATAAGGGCCCCCAAAGGAAAGCCCAATAAACGCAAACCTTGGCCCAACGGGCCTCCCACTACTCCCACGGCCGCGGCTACGGCGCACAGAGCAGGTGTACCTCCTCTGGCCCATCCGAGCCCACCCCCCCCTCGGGGCTCGGCGAGAGCCGATTCTCCGCCTCGCCCGAGCCCCCAGCGCCCCGGGCCTCGGACGAGCTTCCATTCTCCGCCTCGCCCGAGCCCCCGGCAGCGGGGGCCTCGGGGGCCGAGCCTCCGGCTTCCGTCCCGCTCGAGCCCACGGCGACCGGGCCTCGGGCAGACAGGGACGAGCCGCCCAGGGTCGAGACCGTACCGCCGATTTGACGCATATCTACCACCACCCGTCCACGGCCCGTGTCAGGAGCGCTCCATGCTCGGCGAGGGGGATGGGCATCGCCCGTCGCGGCCCACGCCGGCGATCATGCTTCTGCCAGCCTCCCGCAGTGGAGGCCACGCCCGCCACAGTGGGGCACTATCTGCCTAACCCCTCTGCCAGGTCCCATCGCCGGAACTCCGGGACGCCGTTCACCACGCCAAGTCCCACGCCCGGTAGACGTCACCCCGTGCGGGAGTGGACTGGGCGCCCATTCAGTCAACCAACGGCCCGCCCGTGAGCCCCGAGCACGGGATGGGCAACCACTGCACCCGGCGATCGTCCGCGGCTGTTCCACCCACTCCTCGTACGGCAACAAGCTCCGAGGCCCCCCCAGCCTCGGACTCGAGGTGCGTCAAAGCTACAGGGCTCTGGCACCCCCTCCATCGCACTCCACCAACTCCGACAGGGACGTCCGTCATTCTGGAGAACAGGGGCAAGGAGGCGACGTCGCATTGCCTCGTCGCGGTCCAGGACAGTCTGCCCACTCCAGAGCCTCGGATGAGGGAAAGCGGAAGCCCATGACCTAGCCACGAGCACGATCACCTCTTGTAAGGCCCTACCTTCCCCTTGCGGCTATAAAAGGGGAAGGCAGGGGCCCGTAGACAACAGGCACACACGAAAGCCCGATATTGGCACCTCACTCAATCACCACGAGACTTGGGGCCCCGTCCCTCTCTCACTGCTTGTACACCCTACCTACGAGCACTTCGGTCCAGGATAATACAAGAACTCCTCCCCCCACTGGACGTAGGGTCTTCTCTTGCCCGAACCAGTATAAATCCTTGTGTTCATCTTGCTCACCATCCGGAGTTGGGAGCACGCACCACAAATTCACTCGTTGGTGCTAGGGCCACCAGTTCTAGAACCGACAGTTGGCGCGCCCGGTAGGGGGCGTGTGTGTTTTCGTCTCTCTTCCCGCCAAACCTCCGGATGGCCGGCCAGACGCGACAACACTTCGAGGCGGCCTCTCAGCCCCAACTCTCCTCCGCCCCAGCCACTGGAGCCAGGGACCCTGATCCGGTTCGGTGAGCTTGAGTTCGTGTCGACTGGGTGTCCATACGACATGGAGCTCCTCCCGGCCGGAGTTCGGGGACCTCCCGACGAGGCCCCGGTGGACCCATCACCGGCCCGCGCGGGAGGCACCGTGGCACTTCGCTCCCGCCGTGCACGACGGACACACCACGACGCCAGCGGTCTGGAGGAGGACCTTGCGGCGCTGCAGCTGGGCGACGTCTCCCGTGGGGATACCCAGCCGCCGTCGCCACCACGACAACCATTTGGCTTGGCCAATGCTGCTGCCACGAGCGCGGCGTTGGTCTCCACCGCCATGGGAACCCGGAGGAGGCGTCCACATCGCTGCAGGCGCTCCACGGAGTGCTCCGACGCGGACATCCCCGACGGATCCATCCACGCCTTCGAGGAGTACCTGATCAGGCAGGCGGAGTGGAGCGACCCTGGCACGCGCTACGACCACCCGATCCGGCGCTACCTCGAGGACACGGAACCCAGGGGGTTCATCCCGGAGCACGCCTTCGCCTTCGGCTACCCCGACTCCGACTCCCCGGACGACATGTACGACCCGACGCGAAGTGCTTCCACGTGGAGGTTCGTGACCTCGGCGCCGACGGCCGCGATAGCGACGACGAGGATCAGGATCGTAACCCTAGGCACACCGCCGAGCCCGCCCGGTGGTCGCAACCCCCCAGCGGATCCGGGAGCATCCCGACCACGGGGGAGCGGACCCCACCGCCTGCGACTACCCCGGGGCGGAGGATCCAGCGACCACACCTCGGGGCCGCGGCGATACACCGTAGAGCGATTCGCGACCTCGGGGCCAAGCTTCGACCACGACCGTCTTCGGCTACGGCGGAGGATAGACACGCTCGAGCAAGGCGACCGCACGGGGCGCTCAACCCGAGCCCGACGGCGCGCCACGCCAGCGGCGTCTAGCGAGAGGATCGTCAGCGGCGAGGGGGCGACCACCCTCCCGTCTTCCAGCGCGCGAGCCAAAACGTCGCGGTTGCGGCCCTTACGCTCCGATCAATGTCGGGCCCTCCCACCGGAGGGGCGCCGCATCCGCGGCGAGCTGCGAGGCTTCATCGAGACCGCCGCGGTCCAACAGGCCGAGCTTCGTCCTCGCGCCTTGCTCGAAAGGGGAGGAACCCGCGGGCATCCCCGGGAGGAGCGCGAGGCCTCGTCCCACTAGGATCCCTCGTGAAGGCCGGCTCGCGAGCGCATCCAGACAACCACAGGCGACCTCAACGACGGCGGCGCGCAACATCGTGAGGGAGGCAAGAGCGCGGGACGAAACGCGACCGCCCGCCAGCGCGGCGGCGGCGCGGCGACAATGCGAGGACGCGGCGACGCGGACCCCCGGGGCCTCGCGCCTTCAGCCGGGAGATCCGAACGCACGGTTCCCCTTTCGGTTCTGCCAGCCCGCCAACCTCACCAAATACTCGGATGAGACGAACCCCAGGGTTTGGCTCAATGATTACCGCCTCGCACGCCAACTGGGCGGGGCGGACGGCAACGAGCTCATCATCCGCAACCTTCCCCTTCACTTGGGCGACGCCGCTCGGCCCGGGCTGGAGCACCTTCCCGCCTGCACGATCTTTGACTGGGCCGACCTGGTCAAGGTCTTTGTGGGAAACTTCCAGGGCACATATGTGCGCCACAGGAACTCCTGGGATCTCCGTAGCTGCCGCCCGAGGAAGCCCGACGGCCAGTAAACCGGCGACTTCATCCGCCGCTTCTCCAAGAAGTGCACCGAGCTGCCCAACGTGGCCGGCACCGCCATCATCGGCGCATTCCTCGACGGGACAACCTGCAAGGAGCTGTTCGAGGTGGCCACAAATTTTGCCTCCAGCGAGGAGGCAGTGGGGGCCATCTTTCGCGGCGCCAACGACAAGGACAAGCGGAAGAATGAAGAAGCCGGCGGAACAGCAACCCGCAACCAGAAGAAGAACAAGAGGGGCAAGCGGAGGGGGAAGCAAGGCAAGAAGGAGGAAGACTCCGAGGATGATCTCGTCGCTGCGGCCGACCGCAAGACACCCCGAGGCCCCCCGGGGCCTGGGCCGTTCGACGACATGCTCAAGAAGCCATGCCCCTTCCACAAGTTCCCCGTCAAGCACACCATGGGGGAGTGTGACTTGGCCTGCCGGTTCTACTAGAAGCTCCCCCCGCCCGAGGACAAGAAGAAAAAGGAGAAGGAGGATGAGGACAAGGACGACGGGTTCCCAAAGATCCACGATGTCTTCATGATCATCGGAGGCCTTCCTAGTGAACCTTTCTCCGCGTCGTCGATCAAGCGCGGCGCCGAGAAGTATTCTCGGTGCGCCCCCACCACGCCGCCCGTACCTGCCGTGGTCGGCCGAGGCCATCACCTATGGCCTCGACGACCACCCGCTCTACGTGCCAAACCCCGGGAGATACCCGCTCGTGGTGGACCCCGTCGTCGGCAACGTTCGGCTCACTAAGGTGCTGATGGATGGTGGCAGCGCCCTCAACATCCTCTACTCCGACACCCTCAGCCTGTTGGGGATGGAGCGCCCGCACCTCCGACCCTCCAACTCTCCCTTTCAGGGCATCGTGCCAGGCAAGCGAGCCTGGCCCCTCGGGCAGATCGATCTCCCCGTCTTCTTTGGGACGCCATCAAACTACCGCAAGGAGGTCATCACCTTCGACGTGGTTGACTTCCGAGGAACCTACCACGGCATACTCGGACGTCCCACGTACGCGAAGTTCATGGCGGTCCCGAACTACACGTACCTCCTCCTCAAGATGCCAGGCCCCAACGGCGTTATCGCCGTTGGCTCCTCCTACGAGCACGCGTTCAACTGCGACGTGGAGGCCATCGAGCATGCCGAGGCCATGGCCATCTCCGAGGCTCTCGACTCCAAGCGCCACGCCGGCACCTTCAAGCCGTCCGATGGGGTAAGGGAGGTCCCACTGGACCCCTCCACCTCGTCCGGCAAGACGGTGAAGATTTGTGACTCCCTCGACCCTAAATAGGAAGCCGTGCTCGTCGACTTTCTCCGCGCAAACATCGACATCTTCGCGTGGAGTCCCTCGGACATGCCGGGCATTCCGAGATATGTCGCCGAGCACTCCCTTGATATCCGGGCCGGGTCCAGACCGGTGAAGCAGCGACTGCGCCGATTCGACGAGGAGAAGCGCAGGGCCATCGGCGAGGAGGTGAACAAGCTTTTGGCGGCCGGATTCATCAAGGAGATGTTCCACCCTGAGTGGTTATCTAATCCTGTACTGGTTAGGAAAAAGAGTGGGAAATGGAGGATGTGTGTAGACTATACTAGTTTGAATAAAGCATGTCCGAAGGTCCCTTTTCCCTTACCACGTATCGATCAGATAGTCGACTCCACTTCGGGGAGTGAGCTCTTATCCTTCCTTGATGCTTACTCCGGCTACCACCAAATAAAGATAAAAGAGTCCGACCAGCTCGCGACGTCTTTCATCACCCCGTTCGGCATGTACTGCTACGTGACGATGCCCTTCGGGCTCAGGAACGCAGGGGCCACGTACCAACGGTGCATGCTGGGCGTCTTCGGCGACCACATCGGCGAAACCGTAGAGGCCTACGTCGGCGACATCATGGTCAAGACTAAGAAGGCCGACGACCTCATCTCGACCTCAAGATCGCTTTCCGGTGTCTTAAGGCCAAAAAGCGTCAAGCTCAACCCCGAGAAGTGCGTCTTGGGGGTCCCCCAGGCATGCTCCTCGGGTTCATCGTCTCCAAACGCGGCATCGAGCCCAACCCGGAGAAGGTGACTGGTGTGACGAGCATGGGGGCGATCAAGGACTGAAGGGCGTCTGGCCGAGTCATGGGGCTGTCTGGCGGCCCTCGGCCGCTTCATCTCACGGCTCGGCGAGAAGGGCCTGCCCTGTATCGCCTCCCGAGAAAAAGTCCGGCGCTTCTCTGGACCACCGAGGCCCAGGGGGCCCTCGACAAGCTCAAGGCTGCCCTCACGGTGCCCCCGATCCTCGTCCCACCCGCCCGAAGGAGAACCCCTCCTCTTGTGCGTCGCTGCGACCACCCAGGTGATCAGCCGCGACCATCGTCGTCGAAAAGCGGGGAGGAGGGCCACACCCTGCCGGTCCGAGGCCAGTCTACTTCATCAGCGAAGTGTTGTCCGAGACCAAGATCCGCTACCCGCAGATCCAGAAGCTGCTCTACGCGGTGGTCCTGACTCGGCGCAAGCTCCGGCACTACTTCGACGCCCACCCCATGACGGTGGTCTCCTCCTTCCCGTTGGGAGAGATTCTCCAGAACCGGGAGGTCTCGGGGCGGGTCGCCAAGTGGTCCGTCGAGCTCATGGGAGAGACCCTCTCCTACGCGCCAAGGAAGGCCATCAAATCTCAAGCCTTGGCCGACTTCCTCGCGGAGTGGACTGACACCCAGCTACCGCCGCCCCAGCTCCAGGCGGAATGCTGGACGATGTACTTCGACGGGTCCCTGATGAAGACCGGAGCCGGCGCCGGCCTCCTCTTCGTCTCTCCCCTTGGGGTGCACATGCGGTACGTGATCCGCCTTCACTTCCCAGCGTCGAACAATATGGCAGAGTACGAAGGCCTACTCAACGGGTTGAAGATCGCCGTCGAACTTGGCGTCAAGCGTCTTGACGTCCGAGGGGACTCGCAGCTCGTCATCGACCAAGTCATGAAGGACTCAAGTTGCCACGACCCCAAGATGGACGCGTACTGCAAGGCGGTGCGCGCCCTGGAGGACAAGTTCGACGGCCTCGAGCTCAACCACGTCGTCCGGAGGCACAATGAAGCCGCCGACGAACTCGCCAAGATCACCGCTAGGAGAGCCCCGGTTCGCCCTGACGTCTTCGCCAAAGACCTCGCAGCTCCCTCCGTCACACTCGGGGGGCAAGGGGAGGCCTCGGAGGATCGTCCCGACCCCCCTCGGGGGCAGGGGGCTCGTCCGAGGCCCCCTCGACATCCGAGACCCCCTCGACTTCCGAGACGTCCTCGGCATCAAGTACCGAGGTCATGGAGATCGACGGAGGGGATCCGGAGGCCGACCCCAAGCCGGACTGGAGAAAGCCATACCTCGACTGGATCATCCGAGGGGTCCTTCCCGAGGACTTCAACCAAGCCAGGCGCATCGCGAGAAGAGCGAAGTCCTTCGTCGTAATCGAGTACGAGCTCTACAAGTGAAGCCCCTCGGGGGTCCTGCAGCGATGCATCACGGTCGAGGAAGGCCTCGCCCTAGTCTACAAGACCCACGCCGGTGTCTGCAGGGCCACCACGCCGCTCCCGCTCCCTCGTCGGCGGCAATTTCCGACGGGGTTCTCTTGGACGACGACCATGTCGCCGACGCCACCGAGGTAGTATGCACCTGTGAAGGATGTCGATACTACGCTCGTCGACGCCTTTTCTTAGGCTCGGGCGCTCGGGACCATCCTGATCACGTGGCCTTTCGCCGTGTGGCGTTTGGATCTGGTAGGACCCCTCAAGAAGGCGCCCGGGGGCTTCACTCATCTGCTCGTCGCCATCGACAAATTCTCTAAATGGATAGAGGCGCACCCCGTCACCAACATTTGGTCCGAGGAGGCGGTACTTTTCTTCATCGACATCATCCACCGCTTTGGAGTCCCGAACTCTATCATCACCGACCGCGGCACCCAGTTCACGGGGGCGAAGTTCCGAAACTTCTGCGATAAGCAACAGATACGCATCGTCTGGTCCTCAGTCGCGCACCCCCAGACGAACAGGCGGGTAGAGCGGGCCAACGGGATGATCTTGCAAGGGCTCAAGCCTCGGATCTTCAACAAGCTCGACAAGTTCGGCAAAAGGTGGCAAAGGAGCTCCCCTCTATCCTCTGGAGCCTCGGGGCGGCGACCAGCAGAGCCACGGGCTTCACGCCCTTCTTCACGGTGTCTGGCGCCGAGGCCATCCCGCCCCCACCGACTTAGAGTTCGGGTCCCCGAGGCTCAAGGCCTACGACGAGGCACGCAACCCGGGCAGCTCGGGAGGATTCATTTGGACATGCTCGAGGAAGCCGGGGGACGCCACCTTCCTACACTCGGCAAGATACCGGCCGGTCCCTCCGACGCTACCACGGCCCGATGGGTCCGCACCCGAGACCTCAAGGATGGCGATTTGGTGCTCCGCCTCCGCCAGGACAACAGAGGGCGCCACAAGCTCACGCCGCCTTAGGAGGGGCCCTTCATCATCGCTGAAGTCCTCAAGCCCCGGCACGTACAAGCTCGCCAACGAGGCCGGTGAAGTCCTCAACAACGCTTGGAACATCCAACAGCTACGTCGCTTTTACCCATAGAAATTCCAAGCATTGTACATACGCTTTGTACCTTTGGCTAAATAAAACTAAGTCCTTGGGCGTTTCTCCCAAGTCATAGCATTACGTCCCCGGTAGGACTCAGTGAGACTTGCTTTTGGCTCACCAAAACCAAGCCTCCCTCGGGGGCTAGAAAGGGGGAACCCCCTCCTAGAAAGCACCCCTCAAAAAATCTTCTTCGTTTTCCTGGCTATCTTTTCGTAGACTCTCGTTCCCGAAGGTTTCGCATACTTAGGAAAAAGCACGACCGAGGTCATCCCAAGGCCGAGGGCGGGCCGAAGCCACCGAGCCACCTACGCCCGGCGCTACGGTGCCTCCACTCGCTACCCTCGGCCAAAGGATGACTCCAAGTGCCGCGAGGAGGTCGCTCGATTACGGAAGGGCAACGGGGCCGAGGCATCTACTCGCGCGATCCTTACCTTCGGTTAAGGAGCGATCCCCATTGCAAAAGCATACTCGCAAGACCAAGTAGCGAATACAAGCGGAAGGGAATGCGAGATAACGAAAAAAGCTAGTACAAAAAGCATAAAGCCGATTCATATAAAGTATTCCACAAACACACGCCAACACAAGTTCCTATTTACATGGGCACTTTCGGGCCCGGCTTGCGAGATCTACCGGGCGTCGGGCCGCCCGGCATCACGGGCGGTGGCGTCCCACAACCTCGGAGCTTCGGGCGCGGCTTCCACGGTCTCGGCGTTCTCGGCATCGGGGCTCCACGGCCGGCGGCCGAGCCGGGAGCCACGGCATCGGCGGCCACGACCTCGACATCCCGCGGCCTCGGCGTCACCAACTTCCTACGGGGGGGTGGAGGCGGACGGCGGCGCGCGAAGGTGGCCACCAACGCGGCGGCGGCTCGCTCGCCTCGGCCTCCTCGGCGAGTTGGGCCGGCACCTCGCTCTCGTGCCCCATCTCCTCTTCGGCCCACGATGAGTCCCTCGGCGATCCGAGGGAGGTCGAGCCGGTAGTGGGACATGGTCGGCGCGGCGTGTGTGATACCCGACTTCGGAGGGCCTCCCGGGGCGGGCGCCTCCACCCGGCTAGCGATTACCGTGGCCAGCCCGCGCCACCAGGTTGCTTCGCCGGCATCCTCCGCCTCCACCGCGGCACAGACGCCCGTAGCCTCCCACGTCAGGGTCTCGAGCTCGCCCTACGCCGAGTTATAGGCGGCCTGCGACGCAGAGAGGTTCTCCTCCAACTCCGTCACCCTGCCCTGTAGGCCTGCACCAACCCGAGTTAGGATCTCGGACGACATAACACAGCACGAAGAGCGATCGCGGCGCTTACCTCGCAGCTGGTCGCGGAGGGTCGTGGCCTCGGCGATCCCCTGCATGACCGCCTCCTTCAGCTTGGAATACTCCCCGGCCAGGACGACGTGCTCAGCCTCGGAGACCTCCAGCTTCTCGGACAGGGACTTGATGGAGTCCGCCGAGCGCGAAGCCTCGGCGACCATCGCCTCCTTCTCCCACCCGGAGGCTGGTCAAGGCTTTTGGCATGGCCCCCCGCGATCTCCTTGGCAAGGGAGGCGTCCTCGCGCGCCGTCGAAGCCTCGGACTGCAGCTGGGAGACGAGAAGATGGAGCTTCTCGAGCTCGGCGTCCCTCTCCCGACACGATGGAAATCGTCGGTGGGCAACCAGCCCCTTCTGGCGAATGTACCGGTCGTGGAGGCTGGCCGACGCGCGGAGGAGGTCCGACTTCTCGCCCGACGTCTGCGCCAACTCCTGCAGCACACACCCTCTTTCCGTTCAGATACTGGGAAAAGGCCCCCAAGGGGAATGAGGACAGAGCGACCACTTACCCGAAGCAAGGGGGAGTTCACAGCACGGCCCGACACGATGATCGGGGCGGCCTTCTCATAGCGATCGGCGCTTAACTGCGTCGCGCTCACCAGTCCTCACCTCCTTGGCGTCGTCGGCACGAGGCCTCCCGCTTCTCCAAGTCCCCCAGGCGGCCGGCTCTCCGGCCTCGGTAGGTACCACTGGCGGGCGCCTCGCCCGGGCACTCGGCGAGCCGCGGCATCCACGGTGGGCGCCTCCATCACCCCGTGCGCCTCCTCGGCCTCCCCCTCCGAGGCGACTCCCGCCTCGGTGGCCATGACTTGGCCGGGGAGCCGAGGCTGCTCCCGCCTCGGTCATGGCCACATCGGCGGGAGGCAACCCTGCGGGCTCCTCCACCGTCTCCTCGGGCGGCACCGGGGATTTCACCCGATCGAAACGGCCAAGATCACCACGTCGTCCTCCTCGCCGGGCGCCTCCGCCCGTCTTGCGGTGGCGCCAGCCAGGGCCGCCCCGGACCGGTGGCACCACGGTCGCGTCCTCGGTTCCCACGGTAGGCGCACGCACCGCCTCCGTCTGTCGCCGAGGACTGCTCCCACGGTTGGCGGCGCCTCGGCGGCTTCTCCCTCTCCTCGGTCCCGGCCGTCGTCTCGGCAGCGGAACCTTCAGCATCTCCCACCCCCCGCTTTTAGCTGTTTCCGGGCGGGGCGCCGCATCCGCTACTGGCGCTTCAGGCTGCGGATGGGCTAAAGGTAAAAATTAGCGGCGCACGTCGGAATCAACGACAAGGTACGAACACCACTTACCCGCACAATTTAATCTTGGCACCCGGGCAGGGACCCTCCCGAGGGAGGGCGTCGGCGCGCCCGGCCGATCGCGGGCGCCTTCCGGGGCGTCTGCCGCATGCTCTCGACCCGCTCTTAGCGGCGCGGGCGGCTGCGAGGATGGGCCTCGGCGGAGGGAGGCTCGGCGATCTCCCTTCCCCCGCGGCGTCGAGCCTCCTCCCCGAGGGGCGTCCGGCGCCGGAAGTGTCGCGACCCCAAGTGCAGTGACACCGGAGGCGAGCCTCTCCCGGTGGCCCTTTCGGACGCTGCGTCATCGGCGAGCTGCCGCCCACATGGGCGCGCGACGTCACCTCCGGGGGATCCAACCCCAGGCAGCGGCTCAGCTCGTCCTCGTCCCACTCCTCCTCGCCGTCGTCGTCGTCATCACCATACTCGGTGGTCTCCGGCAGCGTCTCCTCCCGAGGAGGTTCTCACGCTCTGGCGCCGCCCCTTGGCCAGAGCCAGTCATCCTTCTCCTTACGCTGCGGGGCGTTGCAGCGCCCGCGGTGCTCTCCTTCTCCTTCCTCTGCGCCTCCGTGCGGTCGCGGTTGGCCTTCTTCTCCCGCGGCGGCGGGGCCGACGACCTCGGCTTCTCCGCGAGCCCCTTTGCAAAGCGCGATGACCGGGATTAGCGTGGGAAGAAGAAGAAGAACGGAGTGCACGTCGGAGCGGAGGGGCGAGCCTTACCAGACTGATGTAGTCCTTGTCCGGCCGCATCGGGATCTTGAGCAGCTGCGAGTGCTCCACCGACGCCGCCTGCCTCGTCCGGTCGAGGACCTCGGCGTACCCTAGGTCCTCGGCCGCCATCCGGGTGCCCTCCCAGGCGTTGCCGGGCCGCATGTCATACAGCGCGTACCGCCGATGCATGAGCGGCAGCACGCGCCGCTTGTGGAAGCCGGCGATCACCGCCGAGGCGTCCAGACCCGCCTTGGTCAAGCGTGCCAAGGCGGAGAACACCCTCTTCAGCAAGGTCTCCTTCTCGACGATCAACTCTTTCCGCCACGACGGCGGCTCGGAGGTGAACACCCTCCCCGGTGTAGGCGGGCGGGTGGTCGTAGTCGTTGCGAAGTAGAACCACTTGCTTGTGCCAGCCCGGTTCGAGGTGGCAAGCTTCGCCGAGGATATCGCCCGCGGTGCTTGGACCCCAGCTGCGGCGTGCGGCGTGCGGCGGCCGCCCGACCTCTTCCCCCTTCTCCTTTTCCTTCTCCTTCCCCTTCTCCTTCTCCACCCCTGGCGGAGATTTCAGGAAACAGGGGTGGCCTCGAAGAAGTAAAGCCGGGATTCCTTCTCCTGGCGCGCCGGGCGTCGGCCATTTATGGTCGAGGTTCGCCGAGGCTGGACCATCTAAGGGTTCGGCGGCTACCTCGGGGCAACGAGTCGAGGGGCTCGGACGGCCTCATACACAGCCTGGCCCCCGCAAGCCCCTTGGGCCGTCACTGCGGCATCGAGGCCAGCATGGCGGCCCGAGTAGGGGGATCCCGCGTGGGAAACACCGAGCCCTCGGGACCCGGCGGGGGGACCCGAGCCTGCCTCGGGCACACCGTGCAAGCTCTTATGAACCGCGCCTCGGGCCCGGCCAACCCCTAGCGAGCGGGGGCACGGGGGGGTTCACTTGGATCCTCCGTTAACACTCACCGGATCTAGTCGTGTTCGACACTCGTCGGCGATAGCACGACAGTTCACCCTCCTCCCTGCGGAAGGGAAGGCGAGGTGCATAAAAACTGGCGGTGAGTACCAATTGGGTTCCCCTCGTCACTATGAGGGCTCGAGGGCTTCCCCAACGCGCGAACCAATTCGGGAAAAACGTCCTGAAACCTAGCGAACCCCCCGGACTAGCCGACGGGCCCGGGGCTCGGCAAAGATGGACCGTTTGTCCGCCAAAACACGCACAAGCCCTCGGACGAGTGCCCTCACTCCTCCGAGGCCTCGGGGGCTACACCCGGCGGGTGCGCTCGCGCGCCCCCGCCGGTGAGCACGGCTCTCGAGATAAACCCCAAAACCACACCGTGCGAGCTAAGTACAAGCCCTCGAAGGAGTCCCCCAAACTCCTCCGAGGCCTCGGGGGCTACACCCGCCCGGGTGCCTCCACCAGCGCACCTGCGGAGAGTGTCAATGGCAGCCGAGGGGCCTTGCGACCTCGGCCTCCCCGAACGAGTGCACCCACTCCTTGAGGCTCGGGGCCACTGTCGGGGGGGCCAAAATAAGGGCCCCCTAAGGAAAGCCCAATAAACGCAAACCTTGGCCCAACAGGCCTCCCACTACTCCACCTGGGCCGTGGCTACGGCGCACCAGAGCAGGCGTACCTCCTCTGGCCCATCCGAGCCCACCCGCTCGGGGCTTGGCGAGAACCGTTCTCCGCCTCGCCCAGAGCCCCCAGCGCCGGGGCCTCGGGACGAGCTTCCATTCTCCGCCTCGCCCGAGCCCCGGCAGCAGGGGCCTCGGGCGAGCCTCCGGCTCCGTCCCGCCTAAGCCCCTGGCGACCAGGGCCTCGGGCAGGGCGAGCCGCCCAGGGTCGGGAGAAAAAAAACGCCCGATTTGGCCGCTATCTACCACCACCCGTCCACGGCCCGTGTCGGGAAGCTCCATGCTCGGCGGGGGATGGGCATCGCCTCGTCGCGGCCCACGCCGGTGATCATGCTTACGCAGCCTCCACAGTGGAGGCCACGCCCGCCACAGTGGGGCATTGTCTTTACCTAACCCCTCTGCCGGGGTCCCATCGCGGAACTCCGGGCGCGCCGTTCACCACGCCAAGTCCCGCCCGGCCGACCGGCGGCACCCCTTGAGGGAGTGGGCTGGGCGCCCATTCGATCAACCAACGGCCCGCCCGTGAGCCCCAAGCACGGGATGGGCAACCAACTGCGCCGGCGATCGTCCGTGGCTGTTCCACCCCACTCCTCGCGGCGACAAGCTCCGAGGACCCCGAGCCTCGGACTCCAGGCGGGTCAAAGCTACGGGGGGCTCGGCACCCCCTCCATCGCACTCCACCAACTCCGACGGGGGCGTCCGTCATTACGGAGAACAGGGGCAAGGAGGCAACGTCGCATTGCCTCGTCGCGGTCGGGGCGAGTCTGCCCCCGGAGAGCCTCGGATGAGGGAAGGCGGAAGCCCATGACCCAGCCACGAGCACGATCACCTCTTGTAAGGCCCTACCTTCCCCTTGCGTCTATAAAAGGGGAAGGCAGGGGCCCGTAGACAACAGGCACACACGAAAGCCCGATATTGGCACCTCACTCAATCACCACGAGACTTGGGGCCCCGTCCCTCTCTCCTTTGCTTGTACACCCTACCTACGAGCACTTTGGTGCGAGGATAATACAAGAACTCCTCCCCCCCCCATTTGGCGTAGGGCCTTCTCTTGCCGAACCAGTATAAATCCTTGTGTTCATCTTGCACACCATCCGGAGTTGGGAGCACGCACCACAAATTCACTCGTTGGTGCTAGGGCCACCAGTTCTAGCACCGACAACCGTCTTGTCAATACAATGAAACTCGAAGAGATGATCCAATATAGAAATCCAAGTTGATCTCGAAGGATCAAAACACACAAGAACACCGAGGGACACAAGATTTTTATCCCGAGGTTCACGTGCTTGCCGGCACGCTACTCCCCGTTGTGTCGACCACACACTCGGTAGTTCGGTGGCTAATTGGCGTCACAAGCCAAGCCCTCACCGGGCGCCACAAGAACTCACACAAAGTGAGGGTAAATCAATGACACGAGATTCCACTAAGGATTCCTTTCGTGATCTCCCGCGGGATGGGATCAACACCCCTCATAATCACCTGCAGGTGGCCAAGAACAATCTTCAACCTTACTCAACTCCGGCTCATTTGCTCCAACCGTCTAGGTGACGGCAATCACCAAGAGTAATAAGCTCAATCCGCAGCAAGAACGCTCACTAGTGCCACTAGTTGCTCAATCACAAGGCAAATGCACTAGAAGCTCTCCCAATCACTCTCTAGATCAATCAAGATGAATGCAAAGTGTGGGAGAAGGTTTGCTTAGCTCTAGAGGATGTCAAGTGTGTCAAAATGCCAAGAGCCGCTCCCCCAAGCCAGCCAAACAACTTATATAGGCGCCCACCAAGTAATCCAACCGTTACACACAAACAGCCCTGTCTGCGTGCTGACCGGACGCCCGAGACGCCCTGACCGGACGCGTCCGGTCCAACATAAAAGGGCCACGTGTACTAGCCGTTTGAATTCCACTCTTCGCGCCCAACATCCAGAACCTGCTCGCGCGCAGTCAGCCACGACCAGACGCGTCCTGTGCTATCACCGGACGCCAACACGGTAGATTCCGGTCGCTACCCAGAGAGCTCCAAAACGTGAAAAACTTGACCGGACGCGTCCTGTGCACCCTGACCGGACGCGCCCCGAGTCCGGTCTAGCAAACCCTTGCTTCAGCAGGTCGACCGGACGCGGCACCGGAGCATCCGGTCGTGCGGCGTCCGGCGACCCCTGAAAAACGCCGGACTCCACAGCTTGACCGGACGCGTCCGGTCCCTACCGAGACAGCGTCCGGTCACCTCTGGGTGACCATATTCTTCCGTAAACGTCCAAGTCCCGCCTCACGAGCTCGGCGGGAGGGTTCCATACCCAAACACCATCACCTCTTGCCCTCATGTGCCAACACCAAAGTGTCTCTCCACTTGTGCACGTGTGTTAGCATTTTCAAATAGATTTTGCAAGAGTTAGTTAGCACACTAGATCCCTAATGCATATGCAAAGTCATTGCTCACCTAGTCGCACTTATATAACCGATATTGCATGACATCGCCCCTCTTAATAGTACGGTTATCAATCCTAAATCCGGCCATCAACTTCTCTACTCGCCTATGGCCGGCAAAATGGAAATGCCCTAGCATATACCTTTGCCTCTAGCATTCCATCTTGCTCCTCATCTTCCTTCATCACCAAGTGTGGTACTTGATCATTTGTGGTCACCTCCATCATCTTGATCACCACTCCACCACTTGGCTTGGACCTTCCCTTTCTCTAATGCTACACACTTAGCAATAGGGTTAGTCCTAGGTTTCATCAATTAGCCAAAACCAAACTAGGGCTTTCAATCTCCCCCTTTTTGGTAATTGATGACAACCTCCACAAAGATATGAAAGAAATACAATTTTGGCTTTACACCACTTGTCCAAGCAATTTGAGCTTATGAAAAGAATTGGACAAGTCATGTAAAACACATTTGGTATCTATGGCTCCCCCTACAAGTGTGCTAAGAGTTTGGATTAGAAGCTTTGCACACATATGATGGATAAATCGGTTTTGGGAGAGTCATTTCTACCAAATTGATGCTAAGGTGTATAGAATGGACCTTTGAAGCGTGATACCATCGGAGTGCACATCATGAACCATCCTTACCACCAAAACTAGCTAAAAACATCAAATAGCTAGAAACCCCGTGAGATCAACATTAAAAGCACGGTTTCTAGATACCACTTGGAAAACACTAAATCTAGCTAGAACCTATGCATGCTAGTAATCAATCCATCAAACAAGTTCTATACTAGCAAGCACCACACAAGCAAGAGAGATACCACTTATGAGATAAATAATCCTAAGTGCAATGCAAGTAATCATATGAATATCCTCAATCAAATGCAATCAATCATGTTCATGAGCTTGCTCCCCCTACTTGTGTGCTTCAAAATTTTGATCCCTTTCCATTCTTCAATCTTCATCTTCTCTCCCCCTTGATGTATACTATCTTTGTTTCTCTCCCCTTTCTTAGTAATCTCTCCCCCTTTGTCATCAATGACCACAAAAGGTATATGATCATGCTTGGTGTAGACTTGAAATCATAGAGGGAGCTTGAAATAGAGAGATGATCACTTAAAGTTGAGGATCATTTGTTTACATAAACTTCCTTCTCTTGTGGTTCAAACTAGTAAACTTGCATAAGTAATCTAGCTCGGTTTGAACCAATGACAAGCTTCTTCACACATCTTTCAATGGTTATCTTGTCAATGTTGAACTAGATCCTTTTTTGCTCATTTAACTAGATCAAACACTAGGGTCACATTCTCATGAACAAGTCATATTTAGCCACTAGATCATACAAGACATAGAAGCAATAGTGGCATAATATGTACTCAAAATCACTTTGTTTTTATGAATGAGCCTAATTTAACAAGAGATACCACTAGAATATGTCTATATGCTCTAAGCAAGTCCTTAGCAAATATGAATGCATCATGCCAAACAATTTCACCTTTGCTTTAGTCGAAGGAGAGGCATGTCATATAGTTGGGGGTGCATTCATCTCATGTTGGAGAAGTCAAGAATGTTCAACTCATTTCTCAATGTGCAAAATCTCTTCTCATCAAGTGGCTTGGTAAAGATATCGGCAAGTTGATCATCGGTACCAACACTCTCAATAGAAATGTCCCCTTTAGCTTGGTGATCTCTAATGAAGTGATGCCTTATGTCAATGTGCTTTGTCCTTGAATGTTGAACCGGATTGGTGGTGATCTTCACGGCACTTTCATTATCACATAGCAATGGC
This sequence comes from Chrysopogon serrulatus, assembly GCA_015844335.1. Lineage (NCBI taxonomy): Eukaryota > Viridiplantae > Streptophyta > Magnoliopsida > Poales > Poaceae > Chrysopogon > Chrysopogon serrulatus. Next base: position 7,156 of record JADLZL010006763.1, on the reverse strand, counting down.
ACTTGTCCAAATTTGATTCCAAAATCCTTCAATGTAGCCTTCATCCATAGCAATTGAGCACAACAACTCCCCCGCACTAATGTATTCGGCCGGCGGAAGAGAGTGCAACACTATTTTATTTCTTGTATGACCATGAGACAAGTGACCTTCCTAGCAATTGGCATGTTCCACTAGTGCTTTTTCTATCCACCTTGCATCCCGCATAGTCGGAGTCCGAATATCCAATCAACTCAAAGTTTGACCCCTTGGGATACCACAATCCAACATTAGGTGTGTGCTTAAGATATCTCAATATCCTCTTGGTTGCTTTCAAATGACTTTCTCTTGGTGAAGCTTAAAACCTTGCACACATGCATACACTAAACATGACATCCAGCCTAGAAGCGGTCACATAGAGTAAGCTTCCAATCATGGACCGATACAACTTTTGATCTACCATGTTGCCACTTGTATCAAGTCAAGATGACCATTTGTTCCTATTGGAGTTCCAATTGACTTGGCTTCTTCCATTCAAACTTCTTCAACATGTCCTTGATGTACTTGCTTTGACTCACAAATGTGTCTTTCTTCAATTGCTTGATTTGTAGACTAAGGAAGTAACTAAGCTCTCCAATCATAGACATCTCAAATTCTTTTGCCATCATTTCTCCAAACTCTTCACAAAAGTCTTGGTTGGTTGATCCAAAGATAATGTCATCCACATAGATTTACAACACAAACAAGTCATTTCCAATCTTCTTGGTGAAGAGAGTGTTATCAACTTTCCCCATCTTGAACCCTTTATAGAGTAAGAAATCTCTCAATCTCTCGTACCATGCCCTTGGAGCTTGCTTCAAGCCATAGAAACCTTCTTCAACTTGTAGACATGGTTGGGCTTCTTGATATCTTCAAATCCCAGGGGTTGCTCAACATACACTAACTCATTGATGAATCCATTCAAGAAAGCACTTTTCACATCCATTTGATATAGCTTGATGTTGTGGGCACAAGCATAGGCTAGTAAGATTCTAATTGCCTCAATCTTGCAACCGGTGCATAGGCTTCTTCAAAGTCAAGACCTTCAACTTGAGTATATCCTTGTGCTACCAATCTTGCTTTATTTCTCACAACTATGCCATCTTGATCTTGCTTATTTCAGAATACCCACTTGGTGCAATGACATTGTAATTCTTTGGACGCTCAACTAGTTCCCAAACTTGATTTCTTTCAAAGTTGTTGAGCTCTTCATACATAGCATTGACCCAATCACAATCCATCAAAGCTTCTTCTATCTTCTTAGGTTCAATGGATGAGATAAATGAATAGTGTTCATAAAATGATGCTAATCTTGATCTTGTTTGCACACCTCTAATATCACCAACCACTTGATCTAGAAGATGATCCCTTGCAATATGAGTTGGTTGGAGAACTTGAGGTTGAGCATTTGAACTTGGTTGATCACTTGGTTGAGATGATGTACTAGCCACTTGATCTTGCACTTGAGAGTCACTAGCTTGAGTTTGAACTTGAGAGCCACTAACTTGCACATTTGGAGATGTAATCACTTGATCTTTGTCATCTTCAACATCCACCACTTGAGTTGGCCTAATGTCACCAATATCTATTTCCTTCATGGCTTGTATCAATTGTGTTCCCCCTAGGTCTAGTATCTCGGCTTTCCTTGCTGAATTGCCCAACGCCCCCCTCTTTCCCGTTTTTGAGTTGAGCTACCGAAGCTCAAGGGCCACAGCACGAGGGGCCGGGCCAACTATGTGTTAGGCTTTCGTTCCAACATGACCAAAGAGTGAAAACAGCGACTACGGGTCCTTAACCCGACTTCGGACCCGAGGGGTCCAATCTTGCCTGCCACGGTCTTCTTTTAATTAACACATGGTTCATTTCCGCTGATAACACATACAGCCGACAGGTGTCCAAAGAGTAACCACCTATAACTTCCGTGGATGGCCGGGATATCACCGACTTCTACGGTCTAAGCATGGCTAAGCATTTTGCATAAGCTCCTAACCTAAAACATAGGATTCGGGGAGATAATATATATCTTGGACAAGGATAGGATAAATGCAACAACATCTTCAATCAACTCCTAAACTTAATGCAATAAACAACATAAAGTACTCAAGTATATTTTATAAAACATGGGAAACTTAATATGCTCGGGGCTTGCCTTTCACAAAGTCGCGAGGCTCATGATTTGGACACTCAAGCAACTTTCCTTCCGGGCACCTCTCGGTGTGTGCTGCCCCCCGCTGCTCCTCCCTTTCTTTGGTCCTCCTCTCTTCGCGAGGTCCCCGAACTCCAAGAGCGTTACCCCCTTCTCGCTTAACCTATTGAATGCAATGCATAAATGAGAATAATGAATGCAAATGATGACCATGCAAGAGAATGAATATCAGCAGCAATAATAAACCCTCCACCTAGGGTGATGACTCTATTTAAATCACTTTAATTTCTGAGTAGGTGCATATCTTCTCTCCAAACAAGATTGAACACTCACCAAGCAAGTCAAGGTATAAACTTTTCATCATCAGTTAAGGACATACAACCTGCACCTAATCACTTGTATTAATTAGCAAAATATCTACAAGATAAAACTTCACATACAAGGACAAGCAATCACTTTGTAAAACAAATTCAACACTTCTGACCTACAAATAGCAGCTGAAAGAAACAACTGTAACTAGAGTTCTATAAATCCAAATGATATGTATGGGACATTCTGGAAAGCTCATGAAATTGTCTACAAACTCTTATTTAGGCATCACAAACAGATTCATAATTCAAAAGGTCAAACAAACAGATTTCCCAGATCTGTCCAGAAATTCCAGAGAAGACCTCTTTTCTGGAACCTCACAAGATGACACCATAACTCCTAAACTACTCCACCAAATGCTCTCAAATTTTAATAGCAACTAGATAATGAAATTATCTACCACTTTGCTATTGAACACAAAACCAGAAAATACCATCTAGCTTATGCAAAACAAAAAGTACCACTAGCTGTCCAGAAAAAAGCTTAAATTGGAGAATTAACTATTTACTCATGTTCAAACTTGCAATTCAAGCTCACCCAACCTGACCAAAAGTTAAAACATGACTAATGATTAACAAAACCTAACAAGCCACTCCTAGAACATCAATTAAAACACCCTTTTTAATTTATTTCATTATTTAAAGGCACAATTGAGCACATAGTAAAAACTACCCAGAAAAATCCATAAAATTACAGTGGACTACTTATGGCTGACATAGATCCAGTTCAAAATTCATCTTAAAAATTCTAAGTACAACTACCTGTACCAAAAAAGAACAAGTCTAAAGCTTAAAGATGGATAATTCACAAATCCAAATTAAAGAAAAGTATCAAACAACAGATTTACCATTTTTTACTCGGCATCATCATAGCACCAATATATACTGCTGCAATTTTCACCTCCAAAAAGAATGTATTAGGAAACATGATAAATATATTACCAAACAAGGCATAAAATCAACTTATTTAGCAAATTGCCATGTAAAACAGGGGTACATGCCAATAATATTTTCCTAGATAGAGCAGGGTCAAAACAAAAGCTAACCCCCACTGGTTTCACATTTTAGCATCATCCATTAATTAGTTATGCAATTAACCAATTTCCAAGACCTAGAACAAGATAAATACACACCAAAGCAAAATCTACTGTAGAACATGCCATGTTTCATATTTTTATTAAAAACTAGACATCCCAGAGAGAGCACAACAAATTGGAATCACATCATTTGGACACTCCTAGCTCCCCGATATGATTTAATGAAGATCTCATCATTTTTCTAGAAAAAAATAACAAAACCTAGACCTGCCAGTGGCTTAACACATGCGGGGCGAGTCAACGTGCCCCACCAGTCAGCGAGACCGAGACAGGGAGGCGGGTGATTTTGACTGCGCAGCACGCCGGCGTGAGGTCTCCTGGCGACCACATCACCACCGTCAGTTCCGCGACCTGTGGGCTGCCGATTGCCGCGACGGGCCTGAAAGTGAACTCGACGGCGACGATGGCGGGCGGTGTTGCACCGCGCGCCTGTCGCTCCCCGGCAAGGACGGGCTCAATTGAGCCACGCCAAGCAAGCTTCGCATCACGGCGTGAGCTAGAAGAGGCGTGGGGCTAGGGGTTGCTGGTGGCGGCTCGCTGCTCGCACGGGGCGGCTCCGGCGAGCGGCAGCATGTTTTGTTCCCGCCAACTGAACCCTAATTGGCTCAACCATCTAGGTTTCACTATCAATCCACTCACGGCGACTTCGAGATAGTGCGTGAGGGAGAGAGAGAGGGTCGTGCAGCCGCCGCGTGGCGAAGCTCGGCTTTATGTGCTCCGCCATAGGCGCCGGTAGGGCGAGCTCACGCGGGGCTCACCTCGCGGCCGGCGGGTGGCGCTAGCTGGCCTCAGTGATGGAGGACATGGTGGCGGTGCTCGCGGTGGAGTTTGGACGCGGCGCGCGGTGGCGGCGTGAGTGCGCAACGCGCGGGCGGCGCTTCTCGCGCGCGAACGCAGAGGCGTAGGAGAGGCGAGTGAGGCGATGGAGGCGAGTGCGCCGCGTATCTTGCCGCCACCGGCCGACGTCGCGCCGGGCGGTGTACGGAAGCCACTTGGTAGCCGGTTCTCGAACCGTCGTCACGCTCTCTCGAACCGAATTCAAATTTCAGTTTGAATTTGACCGAAAACCGATAAAAATTTTCACCATAACTCAAAAACGAATCTTCGATTCAGGAAACTCAGTAATAGAAGTTGCAGATTGATAGGTGCTCACAAAACTTGCTTTTAAGGAGTTTGCACTGGTTTGGCTTGGTTTAGAAACTACAAAACTAAAAAAAAATAAAACTGCACTCGGTTCAATCTGTTTTAGGCAGATATGGGTTTTTGAGCACCTTTGCATCCTCATTTTCATGGCAAGAGCCTTAAACAAAAAGTTTGTTCTATATAAAGTCTACAACTTTTATTTAGACCACAGCCATGCAAAGTTTTAGCTTGTGATTTGAAGGTTGTAGTCAAACAGAATCAAATTTGGAGGCATATCAAGTCAAAGTATCACTTAGGAGTAAAATTAGGGCAACATGAACATCAATATACTATTGTTCCATGAAGTGTACTAATCATGTTGTTAGTTTAACAACATTACATAGCATAGTACGTTTGATCAACTCAGCCAAAGTGGAAGCACTCCAAATGAGCTTTTCAATAGCATAAACATAGAAGTTGCATAATGACTTGTCATACACATGCATACATGAGATGATGATGATGCTTATGGCCAGTTAATGGAAGTGATTTAGTGAGCCAACACCTGGGGTGTTACACTTTGGTTTCATCAAATTCCACATCATGCACTTCCTCAACTATGCCATGAGTGAGATTCCAAACTCTATATGCTTTGCTTGTAGTGGAGTAACCAAGTAGGAATCCTTCATCACACTTCTTCTCAAACTTGCTCAATCGAGTGCCCTTTTTGAGAATGTAGCATTTGCATCCAAACACACTAAAGTATGCAATGTTGGGCTTTCTACCATTCAACAACTCGTATGGTGTCTTCTCCAATAGCCTATGACAATAGAGCCTATTTGAGCAATAGTTGGCGGTATTGATTGCTTCGGCCCAAAATGAATGATCCACATTGTATTCACTCAACATTGATCTTGCCATATCAATCAATGTTCTATTCTTCCTTTCAACTAGCCCATTAGATTGAGGTGTATACTTGGCCGAGAATTGATGCTTAATTCCAAAGTCATCACATAGCTCTTCAATTCTCGTGTTCTTGAATTCACTACCATTGTCACTGTTGACGGTCACTAATGTCAATTATAACCCATCAATTATCATCAAACTTGACATGAAATGAACCACAGAGCATAGGTATAGGGTTTTTAATCTAACGAGTTCCACGAAGTTTTGGTGAATCTATGTTTCTACGGTACATACTGGAAACGCTATCAAAGTTGCCATATATGACAGTATAAAAAGTATCTCAAATGATGGATTAGAATACACCATTGCGACGGGCTCGTCGAGACGATCGAAACGGACATATCATTTGCTATATTCGGCCTCGATTCGATGGAAAGATATCGCACCGAAGCGGCACCTCGCCAGAGGAAGCGATCTAAGACACCGAAACCACTCCCCCGCGGGAAGGTGGGACCCACCTCGCCGAGTAGGGAGACCCACTGTCTCACCCCCCACCCAGCATTTGGCCATTTTGCCCACCGGCCCATATCATCGGATCCACCGCCCAGGAAGAATGCGCCGATGTCTGCTGATCCAAGGCCAATCGCCGGCCTATAAAGCGAGCCCCAGACCTGGGGGAGGTCCCTCGGAAACCCTATCTGCTGCCCGTTTGGGATCCATTTTGCAGGCATCCCTTGAAAGATCATGGCTCTCATGGAGATCAACACATCTGTGGAGACAGGCCGACCTTCAATGGGCTGAAGTTGGAGTAACTTAAGAGTTAGGGGTTTCGAGAGGCTGCTCCTGACTGGAGCCTTGGAGGTTCCGGTATATTTTTGTATCTTATCTTTGCAACACTTATGCTTTAGTATATTTATCTTCTCTATTTACTTCTATGCTTATTTGTATGGTTAGTGTGCTTGGCTGCATCTCTAGCATAGATCTCCGTATTAGGTGCCTCCTGCTTGCCACGCAGCCAGAGTAGCACGATAGTGCATGATGGTGTCTGTAGCTATAGGTTACCCAGGTTGCTCACTCTTACTAAGTTAGTTATGGTAGCCCATAGGGGGTGACAGCCTATGTGGCCTCTCGTGACTCCACCACGCCGGGATCGGGTGCTCGTGGCTTTTAAGGCGCCCTTCCCCAAAACCACCTCTTCCCGCCTATTCCCTCGAGTTGAAAGGTACCGCTGCCCCGAAGTGCTATTGTGTGTGCTATACTTTCAACATGCATTCGTTACATTCTAGTGCTCCTCAACTAGAATAGAACCCGAGTGCAATAGAGAAGCACATAGGAACTTTGACCCTCCCCTTAGTCCTCCTCGCTATTGGGGGCACTATATATGTGATTCTCCCTCCTCAGGTGTGATATATTGTGCATAACCCTTTATCATTTACCACTTCTTACCCCTCGCTAGGTCTACAAGCATGTAATAGTTAGTAGATACATGATAGTGAACTATC